>CAJQZJ010032904.1:7000175-7018232 GCA_907164525.1 Lophiomys imhausi
CACACACACACACACACACACACACACACACACACACACACACACACCTTTTCTTAGCACATGTTTAATTTCTTTATTTCGGATGGAGCGCTGAAGACAACCCTGGGGTCAGTTCTTTCCTTCCAGCTTGTGAGTCATGGAAATCAAACTCAGGTTGTCAGGTTTGGCTACAAGCAACTCTCACCTCAGCATGTCACCAGTCCCTCTGTCTGATTAATTCATCATTCAGAATAAAAGGCTTTGGGGTTCCAGCCTTCTTGAATAATAATTGTGGTTTCTCAGACTTTCTGCTCTGGGGTGGGCCCTGGGCTTTGTCTGGAGTTTCTCAGCCTGGTGAGGCCCGCAGGTGAAAGCCCAGATTCATGTAGTTTGGTGTCTGGCTGCCCCACAGCTGTGGAGAGAGAGCACCAGCAGCCACTTCACTCCCCTCCCTGGATAGTTGACATCATTTAATTTTCTATCTGAGAATTGCTTAATTTCCCTCATAGGTACATTTATGATGTTTATCTGTACGGAAAGAGAGACCATGGTGCCTTGCCCAGCATGTTGTCATTACCTGCTTTATGGAGGCATATATTAGAATCTTTTCCATTGTAATATGGCAGATAAGAAGGTTGTTGAGGCTAGGATGGTGCCCCCCCAGTGGTATTGCGAGGACCCGTTTTCAATCCTTAACACGCATACAAAGGGCTCATTAGGAATTTGGGGTTGAAAGGCCTAATTTAGAAAATGAGTTGTCTTGAAGTCCTGGGGGAGGAAAAGGAAGAGATTTCAAGTTTAGAATTGGCAAAATTAGGGCGTATTCCTGTGGTAGCAAAGGAGCCACAGTGGTGAGGTTGGCAGCCAGTTAATACAAAACATGTTTGTGTCTTCTCATCTGGAGCTTGGGGTTCTCTGCCAAGCCCTCAGACCGTGCCAGAATTTAGTTCTTTGTGGTAATAAGACTGAAGTCCCTATTTCCTCACTGGCTGTGAGCTAGCCACTGCCCTGCCCTGTCGGCCACTCACATTCTATTCAGCCCCTCCATCTTGAAAGCAGCAGCATCTCCTTTGTGTGTGATTCCTTTCACCCTTTAGGGTTTTTTTTCCACAATTATTTATTTAGTGTGGAGGTTAGAGAACAACTTGTAGTTATTTCTGGTAGGGCAAGGGTCAAACTCAGGTTGTCAAGCTTGACAGCAAGTACCTTTACCTCCTGAGCCATCTTCTGGCTCCTATTCACCCTTCCGTAGGTATAAAGTTGTACCTAAGTGGTAGAGCATTTGTCTAGCCTGCAAGAATTTATGGTTTCCAGCCCCAGCACTTGGGGAAACAGGTTTGAAGGAGGGAGAATAGCCAAGAAAGAAAAGTCTTAGATGGGATTCAGATGTCCCTGGGGAAGGAGTGGCTCAGCCTGTGAGGAAGCAGCATTCATCCATCGTACCAGGCCTGTGTTGGTTTAGAGCTGCGGAGCAGTGGATGCTCTGGGTGGCAGGCAGGAGGACAGGGTCTCCTGTGCTGGTCTCTGGAACACATACTCCACAGGGTCTCTGGTTCCATGTTGCAAAAGCTGCAGAGAAGTTACTGCTGACCCAAGGACTTCCAGATCAGAGAGCCCATGGGAGCTTCTCACAGTGTCCTCACACCCACCCAGTGGCCTGCAGCCCATGTCCACAGTGTGTCCTCAGCCCTGTCTCCCAAGAAAGCCAAAAATCAAGCTCATTAGAAGGGTCAGTACGGGAACTCCACAGTGTATGCTGGCCACATAGTGGAGGGCAGTGAGCTCATAACCCAGGCAGTTGTTTGTTCATGTCTTTGACAGGCAGGCCTGTTCCTTTTCAGAGGTCACCTACGCAGTTACCTCAGGCCCACCCAGGAGCACACTGTCTTTGAGCCTGCTGTATGGCACGATGCAGTCTACTGGAGCGGCTGCCATGTGCACTGTGTAGGGTGTGTATGTCAGAGGGAACCTGGGAGACATGAAGAGGAGTTCTGCCAGCTGTGGGGTAGAGATGATGACACACATCACTGAAAGACTCCAAATAAATCTCTTGTGTCTCCTTCTGTGGCTTCGGTACATTTTTAGCTGTCTCCCAGATAAAGCAAGGAGCATAAGGTGTTTAGAACCTCTGCTTGCTAGCCTTTGAGAGCCCCTATATCTCTTTAGTTCCTAACGCCTGCAGTGTGTATTTCGGCTTCGTTTTCCAAATGGAGACAAGCTTGGGTTGTAAGGCCACTTGCCATGAGCTGTCCCACCAGCATTTAGTATGCCTAGAGTTAAAATCTGACTTTGTCTATTACCAAATCTTCCTATTTCCTAGCAGCTTCAGTGTAGCTTCCCAGCTTTTCAAAGTGTCTGTGTCTGTGTCATTTGACTGGGGATAGGATTTGATGTCCTCATGAAGGGAGCCAGGGCAAGGCACTGCACTTGCTTACGGTTTCTGCTGCCACATAAGGCACCCACCGGCAGAATTCACTCCTGTTATGGTCCAGGCTAGGAGGACAGTAGGTGGAGGGGCCATCATTGGCTGGATTTCCCCATCCCAGCAAGGAATTGAGAAGGTCCCGCCTGTGTCTCACCAGGAACTAGGCCACACCCATGTTCCCTGTTCTTCCTTCTGCATGTAGAAGAAATCATTAAGCAGGATTTGAGAGCTGGTTACCACTTCTGTGTAGAGCAGTGTACTCTGTGCCGGGGGAGCTCTCCTGATTGTGCTGGGAGGCCACTGGCCTGACTGTGGGGAGCACATTCCTTTGCCATCTCTGGTGGCTCAGGCCCTTCAGCCTGCGTCTTGGCACCCTCAGAGCCTGACATGGCCACGGCCATGGCCCCTGAGAGTGATTGGGGAATAGCTGGGGCACTGTCAGACAGCTGAGCTACACAGTGAGTTCAAGAATAGCCTGGATAATTTATCAAGACTTTATCTCAGAATTAAAAGATAACAATAAAAATAGTGATAACAATCAGGGAATGTACCTCAGTGATAGAGTGCTTGCCTAGCTTCTGTAGGCCCAGCTTTCAACCCACTAACTGACCCAAAAAGAGGAACATGGGCTTGCCATGTGTGCACCCCAGTCCCGCAGTTGCTACTGTACCACTGCTGTTCTACACACGCTCTGTCTCAGTTGATGGTTATTTGGCCTTTGGGCTGTGGAGCCATGTGGAACAGTTTGGGCAAGCAGAAAGGTACGGTTCGTTCCTTCTGGTTACACAACAAGTCAAGGATCCGTCAGAGCCGGGGCCCTTCTTCCACTAGCCTCCATCAGCTCACAGCTGGCTGCTCTTCCTTCCAATGCTCTCTGTGTGTATCAGCTTCAAAGGGAAATTTTAAGTCTGTGGGCAGTCAGGAGGGCGGGCAGTGAGTTCATTCAGCTGGTTAAGAGAGGGAAAATTCCTCTAAAATTTCAAATGAAATGGCCTGCACTGTTTCTCCAGGCATTTTCCTAAAGGGTTTTGTTTTGTTTTGTGGTGTGTGCTGGGGTGGGGGTAGGAGTTTATTTTTTTTCCCTTCTTGATTTGAAACATTGACAATAGTGTCAAGGGAAGGGGCTGAAGCTCAGTATTTGAGGGCTTGCTTACCATGCACAAGGCCCTGGGCTCTGTCTGTCTTTAAAACTGTGAGAAAATGAAACAAAGTGTCCCATCTCCACTAGCGAATTGGATGGCGGATGGTGGCTTAGTTTTCACTTAGGAGGCCCCTGAGCCTAGGACTTTGAAACTAGTCTGGGCAACATAATGAGATCCCCCCCCCCCCCCCCAAATGCAGGACAGGGAGGGTGTGCTAAACTCTGGAAGCTGAGAGAGCAAAGTGCTCTTCATTCATTCTTGCTTCTGATACTTATTCTTTACCGTGAGCAGGCACCAAAGGCTGGATTCTCACTTCTGTAATTCGTTTAGACCTCAGCTAAACCTGTGTCCTCATTTAAACCCCCTCAAAGGCCAGCCTTCAGCAGCAGCTGCATTAGTTGGGTCTAGTTTCTGGTCCTCTGCCTGCTTCTGCCTACTT
Organism: Lophiomys imhausi; assembly: GCA_907164525.1. Taxonomy (NCBI): domain Eukaryota; kingdom Metazoa; phylum Chordata; class Mammalia; order Rodentia; family Muridae; genus Lophiomys; species Lophiomys imhausi. The sequence continues at coordinate 7,004,161 of CAJQZJ010032904.1, forward strand.
AGTATTGTGAACATCCACAAGTCACTTCTGCCTCTACCTTAGGCTCCTCAACTATGTGAGGACAGCCTGGTGACAACATCTTCAGGAGACAGACATAGCTGCACACCTCCTCCTGCAGGTGCCTGAAGGGTTCTTTCAGAGAACTCCACTCACTCATAACCAGGCTCTTGTAAAGAATTTGAGGATGAGTCAATATGAAGGAAAGTTGGTGTTTCTCAAGAAACAAGTGGCTGTGGGCACAGGGAAGTTAAGACATTTGTTTTGACTACAAACAAACCTCATAATCTTGTTGGCGAGAGCCGCAGGAAGTCACAGATTACAGCTGAGAAAGGGAGATTAAAGGTGAAAGGTCAAGTACACTTTGGCTTTCAGCACATCTCATACCTGTGTTAATGTTCTTATTTGAAATATCTCTGTAAAAAGGAATGTTGTCCCTATGTCAGCAGTCTTCACAGCAAATTCTGTTAATTGTACTCGTAGGAGATTTTGACCGGCCTTTCACTTCCCACAGACCTTCAATTTACTCTTTCTGTCCCGCTCTAAGAATTTTCAGAAAAGCTCCTGGATGACTGTGGAGCTGAGGTTGAGAACAACCCCCTCTACACCCCTGAAGCCCTGGGAGGTGTGTGTGTGTGTGTGTGTGTGTGTGTGTGTGTGTGTGTGTGTGTGGTGTGTGTGTGTGTGTGTGTGTGTGTGTGTCTATCTGTCTGTCTGTGTGTGTGAGTCTGTCTGCCTATCTGTCTCTGTCTGTCTGCATGTCTGTCTGTGTCTCTGTGTGTGTGTCTGTCTGTGTGTGTCATCTGTGTGTCTGTGCTGTATGTGAGTGTGTCCGTGTGTGTGTGTGTAAGTGTGTGTGTGTGTGTGTGTGTGTGTGTGTGTGTGTGTGTTACTGCAGAGACCAGAAGAGGGCATAGTATCTGGATTTGCAGTTTCAGCAATGGTGAGCCACCCAGTGTGGGTACTGGAAGCAAGCTCGGATCCTCTGGAAGAAAGAGCACCATTTGCCCTTAACCACTGATCCATCTGTCCAGCCCCAAGATGGTGTTTTTATTGCTTACTGCACACTCTTGGTGAGAAAAGGCGATGAGAACAGTTTGGGCTCTGATGTATCTTTTTAATTTCATGTTTCTAAGTGTTGCCAGTTAGCTCAGTCTCTTATGAAACACAGAATTGTTCCTGTAGGCAGCTTGCATCTCCTGCTGGCTTGGGGAAACCCTGGGCTTGGGTGGAATTTTCCATGACACTCTGGCCGCAGAGCTTTTCTGTAGTGCAGTGTACGCCTGTGGGGTGTGTGTGTGTGTGTGTGTGTGTGTGTGTGTGTGTGTTGTGTTTATGTCTAATACCCTCATTCTAAGGGTGATCAGAGAACTTCATCTGAATTAACTCTTTGTTTATAAAGTGAGTCAGCTTGAGGTGTCTGTTTTGGCCTGGTTTCCTCCTGTATCACATTTCTTATCATAAAACGACCTTTTGTGGGCTGGGAAGAGGCACACACCTTGTGTCTGTGGGCACCAGCTCCTGATGCTGCTGTGTTGGCTGCTTCTCCAGCAGTCTCTGGTATTCAGAATTGGCCTTTTGGTCATATGACTGGAAAGATTCCGAAAATAACAGCCAAAGGAAGAAGAGACCCAGCCTGATAATGGCCTAATTGGGTTTGGCTGGTCCCCTTCCTAGAGGGGAGTTTCAAAAGAGACCACCATGGTCATCTGTCTCCTTTTCAGAAAGCAAACCCCTAGACTACACGCAAGAGATCGATAACATGGGCTTATGCCACTGAAATTCATTCTTCGAGGGCCTGTTTGTCAGTGCTGTGCACCCCCATACTTACCCTACTCCTACCCTCCACAGAGACAAGCCATAGAGACAATCAGAATAGGAGATAGTGTGGGTTTGGCATCGTTCTGGACTCTGCAGATATTCCCTTCTTCCCTGGCCACCCTCTCAGCCCTGTTTCATCCCTTCGCCTGCTTTTCTTTTCTCTATAGCAGTTAGCATCTGATATTACATAAGATCTCTGAAGAGAATGATGTGTCACCTTCCCTGTGTTTCTATGGCCTGGGACCTAGTAATTTGCTCATTAAATATTTGTTCAGTAAGTAAAACAGAATGTTTGAATAGCTAGACACCTGCCGGCTGGTTTTCTTTTTATTCCTTGCTTTTGTCCTTACTCTGGTTCTCAAATTTCACTAGGCCCATGAATTACCTCATTGGATATAAAATGACTGACAGAAAACTTGATGAGCGGCATAAGAAACTTTAAGGCTAACTGCTGCTTTAGTTTTTGAGGTATAATGAGACGCTTGTAATTTGTGGGTAACACAGGGGCACACCTTGTGATTTAGATGCAGAAGTAAATACCAGTTTGGGTCTGTGTGGTAGGAGCCATGGAATTCTTTGACGTGTTCTATCATGATGGTGATCAGGAACCTCGTGGGCTGCAATCAGATCTGAGCTGTACCCCTAAAATAGTGCCTTAACGCCTGTGCACTGGAGATGACAAAAACCTGTTTTGCCTGGAAGTCGTGATGGTGACAAATTGTGAAGAAGTGAATACACTTGGTGGTAAAGGTGCTGCAAATTTGGCAAAGCTCAGATACGTGGCACAGTCATGAAGTTATGGAGAAAAGGCAGAGACTCAGTTGTGATGGGACCTCCTGCTTTGTGGATCGTCTCAAATGAAGGCACAATGCAACCTGGGAAGTGTTCTCTGGTCAGCTGTGTCCCAGGAGCATGGTGTGTTGTGAAGGCGTGGTCAGAATGGAATATGCTGAAGTTGGACTAGCATGGTTTTTCCATCGTGTATGAAAATGGTTGTGCTCCAGCCAATTTCACCACTCTTTGCTCTTGTTCTTCCCCATGAATTTTAGTTGGCTGATTGCAATTCTGGCCCAGCTCAATCCTCTCTTTGGACCACAGTTGAAAAATGAAACCATCTGGTATCTGAAGTACCACTGGCCTTGAGGATGAAGACATGCTCCACAGTGCCCAGGCACTGAGGTGACTATACCCTTGCCCTTTCATGTGAACATCACCAGCCGCTCAGCTAGAGTGTTTGCTATGGCTTTTTTTCCCTCAGAACTTCATGGCCGTTTTAAGACAAGTGAAGAACAGACTGTAGTTTGAAAAGGTGGTCTAAAGAACAAGGGCATAATTCAAACAAACCATTGTCCTTGCAGGATTTATCCATAAGTTTCTTTTCAATCCTGTGATTACCCTGCCTTTTTAAAATGTAATGTAGGTGGAGAGATGGTGCAGTGGGTAAAAAGCATTTGCTGCCAAGCCTGAAGACCCAAGTTCAATCCCTGGGACTGACTGCTGAAAGAGAAAACCCACTCCTGCAAGTTGTTCTTTGATCTCTGTGTGTGTGTGTCTGAGTGGTTGAGTGTATGTGTGTGCGTGTGGTTTATGAAATTAAGCTTGCACACAGGCTTCTGACACAGATTAGAAAGTGAGTATTCTCAGCCTTGTAACACTCAGTAACTGGAAGAAGTGGCTAAAATATTTTAAATGAATGTCTTAGAATGTTTTGGGGAGAGGGAGACAAACACCTTTCAAAGACTGGGAATGGTGATGCGTGCCATAGTCCCAGCACTGATTTCAGAGGCAGAGGATGCTAAGTTCAAGCTAAGTTCAAAGCCTGGGCTAGTTAGCAACTTCCACCAGCCTGGGCTACAGAGTGAAACATATCTCAAATGGCACAGAACAAGGAGGATACTAACCTCATGACTACAGCTTCATTTGATTCTGAGACCAGCTGGCAAACAGAGGCAGGCCGCAAAGGTCTATTCACTGGCTGAGTGGCAGAACACTTGTCATCTGATTCGTTCTTCTCTACTTCATTAAATGGAAGTTAGTGGCTAGTGTTCAGAACAGAACTGAGCCATATTCTCAGCGTGCTTTAAAAATATTTCTTTTATTTATTTATTTTACTTTTTTTTTCGTTTTTGGTTTTTTTTGAGACAGGGTTTCTCTGTGTATCCCTGGCTGTCCTAGACTTACTTTGTGGACCAGACTAGCCTTGAACTCACAGAGATCTGCCTGCCTCTGCCTCCCCAGTGCTAGGATTAAAGGTGGGCGCCACCACACCCCACTTTATTTTACTTTTATATGTCTAAATGTATTGATTACATGTATGTCTGTGCATAAGATTCATGGAATGTCTGAGAAGGCCAGAAGAGGGCATCAGATCCCTGAAACTGGTGTTGTGAACTGCCATGTGGGAGCTGGGAACTGGACTCAGGTCCTCCATGAAAGCAGCCAATGTTCTTAAGAACTAAGCCCCACATCCACCCTCGGTGCACTTCTTTTTTTTTTTTTTTTTTTTTTTTTGGTTTTTCGAGACAGGGTTTCTCTGTTTAACAGATCTGGCTGTCCTGGACTCGCTTTGTAGACCAGGCTGGCCTCGAACTCTCAAAGATCCGCCTGCCTCTGCCTCCCAAGTGCTGGGATTAAAGGCGTGCGCCACCACCGCCCGGCTTCTCGGTGCACTTCTTGAGAAGGAATGGTGTTTGCATAGAAGCTTTGAGCAGCCCTGTGCTGTGGTGGGCTCAGCTCTTGCTGTTCCTTTAACCTGAGGTATCTAGTTTTAATAGCAGCACACCCCTTGAGATGTAATATAAGATGTATGCTCATAGCTTTTGTTGGGGTCACCAAAGATCCCCAAGTCACAAAGCCAGGAAAGTGAAGAATGAGAAATTTGATCTGCAGGTTATGAGCATCTCTCCACCTTGGCCCTCAAGACCTGCACAGTCTGTGCTGGAACCTCCTTTTCCTCCTTCTGGCCCATTTGCCCCTGACCTGGATGTTCCAGGCCTGCTTGTTTTCATGTTCTTAACCTCATTAGTGAACTTAGCTCTTCTGCCCCCACTAGCCCTCTGTATTGACCTCACGTAGAATGCAGGTCAGCAGGTGCATTTCATGGACATGGTCCTGGCTCTGCCTCACCTCTCACTGTCTCCTAATGTCTCCGGTGCTTCAGGGCTCAGTGTGCAGATCCTGTGCTTGCTTCCTGGCTACTGTTTCTAAGTGCACTCTTTCATCTCTAGATGCATTTGGCTTTCTAATTTTTTTTTTGTTTGTTTTTCGAGATAGGGTTTCTCTGTTTAACAGCTCTGGCTGTCCTGGACTCGCTTTGTAGACCAGGCTGGCCTCAAACTCACAAAGATCCGCCTGCCTCTGCCTCCCAAGTGCTGGGATTAAAGGCGTGTGCCACCACTGCCCGGCTGCTTTCTAATTTTTAACCACTCTTATGGTACATTTTCTTGAATGGTTAATGCCTGCACCTTTGATTGGCTTAGTCTTATGGTTGAATAAGACTATCTTTGCATATTATAGTAAAAAGTAGTTTGAAATTTTATCAGATTTAGAAACATGAGTCAGACAGACAGAGACACATTCATTCACATACCCTTTTTTGAATGGGTTTCTTCATTCTGTCCTTTTGTTTTTAATTGTTGTTTTTTGATTGGTTGGTTGGGTTTTGTTTTGGTGTTTTTGTTTTTGTTTTCAAGACAGGGTTTCTTTATGTAGCCCTGGCTGCTCTGGAACTCAGTCTGTAGACCAGGCTGGTCTCGAATTCACAGAGATCCACTTGAGTGCTGGGATTAAAGGCATATGCCACCACTGCCCATCTGACTTTGGTGTTTTGAAGTTACCTTCTTCAAAGTCCCCCTCCCCATCACCATTCTCAGGTTTGTTTATCTGTTGGTTACCTTAGTGATTGGTTTGTTTTGCAAAACAACACTGTGAATCGTGGATTGATTGTTCCAGCTCCATTCACAGCTATTTATTTATACATGATAGAGAGGATTCCATGCTTCCCAACTCATCCAGCCACACAACCACACCTGTAGCACCACATGTAACTAGTTCAGCTGTCATCATTGAGGCTGAATAAGTAGCTCCCAGTTGTGTGTGTTTATTAAGAAGTGAAGATCATTTTCCCCCTTTGTGATTCTTTGTCAAAAAAGGTCAAAAGAAGGGCTGGAGAGATGGTCCAGGGGTTAAGAGTACATACTCTTCTAACAGAGGGCCCAAGTTCAAATTCCCACACCCATACTGGACCACTCACAACCTCCTGTACTCCGGGTCCAGGAGATCCAAGGCCCCCCTTCTGGACTCTGAGGGCACTTGCACTCACACGAGTACATACCCCACCCCATACACACACATTCAGATACACATAATTGAAAATAAAATAAATCTCTAAAAAGTCCAAAGGGTAAGGAAGTCTATCAGTGTGTGCTTATAGAACATTCCCACAGACACATCCGCGGTCTCAGGCCAACTTTATAATCTGCCTAGGACAGAGTTTCTACAGAACAGTTGTTCTGCCAGCCCAGGCCAGGGACAGAAGGTGACTGGAGGCCGCAGGAACAATCTGCTTGTTCAGTGGCCACCCTGGTCTGATGCTGTTCTCCTAGTGCACTGTAAAAATGACCCCTGAGTTATTCCACTTTCCTTTCCATTTTTCTGGTACTGGGGATTGAACTCACGGTCCAGGGCATGCTGAGTATGCCCTCTGTCATGTCTCTGTGAGAGCCACAGTCCCAGATCTGCCGCTAAATCTTGAGTTGAATATTGTTTGCAGTATCCTGCAAATGGGACTTACTGGGACTTCAGAAGGTAGTTGTGAGCCTCCTGATGCCGTTTCCAGGAACCAGACTTGGGTCCTGGAAGATCAGCAAGCATTCTCGTCGTTTTGGCTGTGAGTCCAGCCTTTAATGGCCAAGCCACCTCTCCAGCCCAGCAGCAAGCACTGAGCCATTGTCCAGCCCCAGAGATGTCTGCTTTAAGGACATCCTACCCCCACTGAGTAGCCCAGCATGTGGAGATGCCAACACTAAACATTTGCCATCCTTACATGGGTAAGGATGGTGACATTTGCCATTGTCACCAGTACTTGAGGTAGTCAGAATGAAGAACACCCTGAAAGGCAGTCTGAAGCCCTACAGATAAGACATGGAGCTTTCTAGTCAGTCAGGAGGCCAACAAAGGCAGAGTGGAGGGTGCTCTAGCTCCTTGTGTTAGTTGGCTTTGTTTCCTGATTTTGGTAAGTCACATTGCTGTCTGTGTAGTTACACGATAGTGCTGTCCTTGATAATTGGGCCTGCACTAGAACCTGCCACAGTCTGTGGGAGGAGCACACCTGTCCTTCACCTGAGGTTTTATTGAGCACCTGTTACATCTTTTAAAGTATTGACCTGGTTAGCCTTGTGTTAGGGGAAGGCAAATGAGACAGTCTCACTATATTGCCCAGACTGGCCTCACACTCACCATCGTCTACCTTAGCCTCCTAGGTACTAGCATTATGTGCACCTTATTAAATTTGTGCTTTGTTTTTCCAGACAAGGTTTCTCTGTGTATCCTTGGCTGTCCTGGACTCACTTTGTAGACCAGGCTAGCCTTGAACTCAGAGATCCGCCTGCCTCTGCCTCTGGAGTGCTGGGATTAAAGGTGTGTGCCACCACACCCAATGGCTAAATTTTTTTTATACTAACTATATCCCCAATCATTTCTACTTTTTGTTTTTGTTGAGACAGTATCTCACTATGTAGCTCTGGAAATAGCTCTGTAGACCAGGCTGGCCTCGAGCTCACAGGGATCTGCCTGCCTCTGCCTCCTGAGGGTTGTGATTAAAGTGTGCTCCACTACCACCTGGCTCACTTTTTATTTTGGGAGAGGATCTCATTTAGTTGCTGAGGCTAGCCTTATGATTCCGGAGGAGCTGGCGTTGCAGGCCTGGCTGCTTTCCTACTTTCTGCTCTAGGTCATCCTAATGGGTAAGGGTATTTTGCTGCATGTATGCCATAGCCCTGGCTACTTCTAGTTCTCGTCCCTGTCCCACCACCTCCTCCATTTCTTAAATTTTGTATGTATGGGTGTTTTGTCAGCATGTTTGTCTGGGAGCCATGTGTGTGTAGTGCCCTTGATGGCCAGAAGAGAGCATCAGGTCCCCTAGGAGTTACTGTAACCAGAGTAACAGATGGTTGTAAACCGCTGGGGATGTGCTGGGAATTGAACCTAAATCCTCTAGCAGAGCAGCCAGTGCCCTTAACTACTGAGCCATTTCTCTAGCCCCCTTTCTGCTCTTTTGAAGAAGGCTGAAGGGCAAATGTTAGAGGACCTTAAGTTACTAGAACTGTCTTGTTTTGCAGGTCACAGAGAGAATGCCTTCTAGATGCACCCTCACCTCCACACCCAGACCACCTTCTTCCATAGCCTCCTTTGGCCATTACCTGCCTTACACTTGAAGACCTTCCTCTGCATACAGTGTTTTTTCCTTCACCTTTTTTACACTTTAACGAATTATGTGCCTACCCAGCTGACTCTGTGAGGTATGTCTGCACTCCGCTGAGAGAAAAGGCACTGCTCTGAGAAACCTGTTACCCTTGTCTTGGAGCCTGCAGCTTTAAATATGGTTCTCACCAGCTCACAACATGAGAGTCGGCGATTGTGTTTAAAAATTGCTGCAAGACAAATGAGACTCAGTGGGACAGTCAGGAGCGGGTGCTCAAGAGAAGCCCTACCCCAGCAGATGCACACCAAGCTCTATTTTCAGGATGAATTTCTTACTTCTGCATCTTTTGGAATAAATTATTTTTCTTCTTTCTATGGAATCTGGCTCCAGTGTTTAAAAAGCTCGATTTTCTAAGCTCTTCTGTCTTTAGATAATGCCTTTTACGAATGAGGTTGTTGTCTAGCCTTAGGCTGGATGTATAATCCGGGCCCTGTAGTTTGAGACACCTGAAGAGACTGGTAAGTACTTTTCTTGCTCATTCAGTAACTGTTTGAGTGCCTACTGCAGGCAACGCATTGGAGGAGGCAAAGATGCTGGAAACAGGGTCCCTACATGCTCACGAGCTCACAGGCTGTTTGGGGAGAGATAGTTCATATGCATAGAGCTGTAACATGACGTCATGTCTGACCTTTGGAGAGAGGCAGGTACATACTGCTTAGTGCCCGCTCCTTGAGCTGAGATAAGAGGCCCACTTGAGCTCAGGATTTGGCGGCCAGCCCAGGCAACACAACGAGACCAGTTGAGGGCAATACCCAGCCACAGGGACAAGACAGTAGATATGGCTTGAATAGGACTGTGACATTCCCAGAAATAGGACACAAGAGATCTAGGCTGATTAAAGGCTTGGGCCAGGGGATGTTTTAGTAGCAGACATCTAAATAATTTGCCAAGTAGGGGCTATGTTAGTTTTTTTTTTTTTTTGTTTTTTCGAGACAGGGTTTCTCTGTGTATCCTTGGCTGTCCTGGACTCACTTTGTAGACCAGGCTGGCCTCGAACTCACAAAGATCCGCCTGCCTCTGCCTCCCAAGTGCTGGGATTAAAGGCGTGCGCCACCACCGCCCGGCATGGGGCTATGTTAGTTTTGTTTTGTGGTGCTGGATTGAATCAGGGTCTTGCACATACTCCATGAGTTTTAAGAAACTCAAAATTAAAATAGATTGAGTTTTCAGCAGTTCACACTTCTCTGACAGCTAGCCAAGAGCTATTTCCTGTTTTGCAGTTTACGCTTTTCTGGTCGTTCTGGACTGTCTGGACTCGTTGCTTCTGCTCTTAGGACCAAAGAGAGTTTTAAGTTGAAGTGTCTCTCTTGCTCTCTTTCTTACATTGGCACAAAGTCTGTTTTCCGGATGGACTCGGACTTACTATGCCTAGGCTGACTTTGAATTTGTGATCCTCCAGACTCTCCCACCAGCCTCCTTCTGCTTTCATTTCTTTATTTCAGTTTTAACACCACCCTCTTTCTACCCTCTCCATATCCTGGGGATTGAACCTAGGGCCTCACATAGGGTAAGTGAGTGTTCTGCCCCTGAGATATCTTTCCAGTCCTTTACTTTCATTTGAACTTGGAAGGTTTTCTGAGTTTAGCTGTGGATTGTAGCCCAGGGTAGATGGTCTGGCATGTGCTAAGCTCCAGGTTCCCCTTAGCCCACCCTCTTGTCCCCCCGTCAAGAATACACATATACACACATAGGATTCTTTTAGAGTTAGGTGTCTCTATGCTTTATGAGGGGTTGGAGTTTTTCCAGCTGCACTTGGTCGGGTGGAGGAGACTGTGAGCTGCAGCATGCCTTGAGGTGATAGTAGGGGGCAGCTCCGGGTGCGCTTCTCATCAAAGACTGTGGCTTAATGGCAGCATATTTGGAGGCGCTTACAACCCGGCTGATCTGATTCCGTGGCTTGTCTTTACTGATCTGCTTTCAGCTTCTCCCTTGCTCTAGTCAAATTACTCATCAGGAAGTGGCCTGGAGTACACTGCTGGTTTGCTTGTGATCTTGTTTTCAGTCTGGTGGGGTCGCTTCCTGCAGGCATCTGTAAGGGTGGCTGGTGTGTTGTTCCCTTGTGCTGACAAGTGTGAAGGAGAGATGTGCGTGTGGCAGACTCTGGGGCTGTGTTGTGCCAGCCAGGTGTTGATGGCTCTATAGTGGCGACTGGCTTGCTCTGGAGCCCTCAAGGGATGTGAAAGGCCTGGACCCACAGCTGTTGTCTCTCAGCCATCCTGTGACTTTCTCCTGATGAGCCCCCATGGCACCAGGGTGAAGCAGGGAAAGAAAGGAATTCCTCTTGGCCAAACTGGAGGTGAAAGGCTTCTCAGAAAGATTGCTTGCAAGCCTCTGAAGGGCAGAGGGTGTCCTGATGTCATGCCTCAGCTGTATTAGTGGCTTTAAAATGAAAGGATAATGAAATAGATTCAGATGGAGGGGAAGCTTGCTAAGTTCTCTTTGCCCGGGAAGTCAGTTTGTTCTGGAGCCCTGGTTTCTGCATTGAAGAAATCTTAATTTGGCCTGTCTGTTTCATGTGCCGGGGATGTCCTCTGCTCACCTGACACTTTCTGTTGTCTGGAGAAGTTCAAGCTGACCTTGAACTCAGTAGCTCAGCGTCCTGAGAGGTGGGGTTACAGGTGTGAGCCAACACACTCAGGTTCTGCCTGCCTTTTCTATTATGCAAAGCTGTTACCAAATGAGGTCGTGATGGTGAGACTGATTTGTAAATTATAATAATACACACAGGATATTTGCCCAGTAAATGGCCAAATCCTCAGGGCATGCCGGCGGTATTTTTCTATTAGAATAGGACCCAGAGGGAGAACTGGCTGTTTTGTTGTTGGTTTCCTACCTAGATTTCCCTTTTGATAGGTCATATGATTTAGATGGTTCCAAAAAAATAAAAGGCACCTGTTTCAGGCCTGAGCAATGAAATCATAATAGGAGTGGTTGGACCTCACCCTTCCTGCCTTGCAGATTCTACTACTCCAGGGAGGAAGTATTTCTGGCATACTTTAGAAAAGCCTGCCATTTGCTATGGTTGGACCCCAGGGCCTTGTACATGCTCAGTATTTGCCCCTGAACTACAATCCTTTCTTGTAGCTTTGTCACTGGCCAACTTGGTAATTTTATGCATACCTATATGTGTGTGTATATATATGTATGTTTTGGTTGGTTGGTTGGTGTGGTTTTTCTGTGTAGCCCTGGCTGTCCTGGAACTCACTCTGTATACCAGGCTGGCCTCGAATTCAGAGATACTCCTGCCTCTGTCTCCGTAGTGCTGGGATTAAAGATGTGCACCAACTAGCAAAATATTCTTTTTAATATTGTTTTAAACATAACTCCTTTGTATATCTTTCTAGGTTTTTAGGAAAGGAAGGCATTTTGACCATGGCAAAGCAATTTTAAAATTTAGGAATTATGTTTTTTTTCCCCTCCTTGGGATAGGGTCTTACTATGTAGCCCTAGCATGGCTTTGAACTCACTGTGTAGCCCAGGCTGGCCTCCAACTTGACAGAGTGCTCCCACCTCAGCTCACTGAGTGCTGAGGTTAGAGGCATGGCTACCATATCCAGCTTCTGAAATTAACTGAAACTATTGCTAAGATACTGAAAAATTCATTAGATTCCATCTTCCAAAACGTAAGCGTCATGCTTGGGCTGGAGAAACAGCTCAGCAGTTAAGAGCTTTTGCTGCTCTACAGGACACCCAGGTTTGGTTCCCAGCACCCACGTGATGCCTTACAACTTCGATAGCTCTAGTTCCAGGGGACCCCATGCCCTCGTTTCACACTTGCAGGTGCCAGGCACACATATGTATATGTAAGCAAACATACATACAAACAAGTAAATCTTTTTTCTAAAAAATGCTTATTAAATCTAGGCATTTAAAAATGACTATAACCCACACCCCTGTTTGGAGAACAGATGTATTTACAGTGTAAATGAAGACTTAAGAAATAAGTATGTTATTTTCCATGCTGTGTGCCCGCTAAAGCTTTCTATTTAAGAGGGCGAAGTTGTAGAAAATCCATAATTTTAAAAAGAAAAGGACACAAAATACTACATAAAGGGTACTTATCATGGAACAGCTGGAAACAGCATTGCTGTCCGAGACCAAAGGCTTATCAAGAAGGTGTGAGCCGGGTGTGGTGGCGCACACCTTTAATCCCAGCACTCAGGAGGCAGAGGCAGGTGGATCTCTTGAGTTCAATGCCAGCCTGGTCTACATGGAGAAACCTTGTCTTGAAAAACCAAACAAAAAAAAAAAAAAAGGGAAAAGAAAAAAGGTGCGATGGTGCACAGATGAGGCAAGAGAATAGGTAAATAGAAAGCGTCCCTTCTACCACCATGTTTTTAAAATGTCAGTTCTGTTTAAAACTGCATCTCTAGAAGAGATTGGAAAGAAAAACAACAGAATAATGTCTTCTGTAGTAGTTACTTTACTATTGCTGTTACTATTGCTGCCATAAGACACCATGACCAAAGCAATTTACAGAAGGAAGGGTATATTGGGGACTTAGAGTTCCAGAGTGAAAAAGGCCCATCACGGCAGGAAGCATGGCAGCAGGCAGGCAGGCAAGGTGCCAGAGCAGCATCTGAGAGCTTGCATCTGATCCACAAACAGAAAGCAGCTCACTGGGGATGGTAAGAACCTCAGGAAGCCTGAAAGCCCGCCCGTGACACCTTCTCCAACATGGCCACACTTCTAATTCTTCCCAAACAGTTCCATCAACTGGGGAACCAAGTATTCAAACACAAGCCTATGGGAGCCATTCTCATTTAAACACTGTATCTTTAAATGATTTAAAATGATTTTAATTTGTTTTTTACTTTTTCAGCACATTCTTCAACAAAAATGTAGTCTATTAAAAGGTTTGTGTGGGGAACTAGAGAAATGGCTCAGAGATTAAAAGGGCTTTCTGCTCTTCTAGGGACTCAAGTGTCTTCACAATGCTCATAACCCCAGCTCAGGAGATCCAATACCCACCCTCTTTTGGCCTTTCAGGCACCTACCTACATACATATGGTATACAGACATACACACACACACACACTTCCTCCTTTCCTTTTTAACTTTTTAAAACTTTTTTATGCATATGGATATTTTGCATGCATTGTATTTCCGGGCACCATGTGCAGTGCCCTTGGTGGTCAGAAGATAGCATCAGATCCCTGGGACTGGAGTTGCCAATGGTTGTGAACCACTGTGTAGGAGCTGGGAACCAACCCCAGGTCCTCTGGAAGGGCAACAGCCTAGGCTGCAGAGGGAATTCCAGACCAACCTGTACTACCCTATTTCAACAAAGACAAATGTGAAAACTTAATAAAAAGAAACAAAGACAATTACTTTAATAAAAGACAATAGAATATTAAGATAAAATCCCTTCAAATGTCTGTCCACAGAAAAGTGCCTGGTAGGAAACAGTCCACAGTATTATCATGTGATTACTTCTTTCACAATTGTATATGACTTTCAAGTTGTCACAAGACTCATGTTACTTTTTACTCATGCTTTTCCTATGGGACATGAGTTGTGTTTCTTGTGAACTATTGTCAAAAAGTTGCTATTTCTGTCCTTTCCTTCCTAAGCATTCAGGATCAGGGGAAGTGAAGTCAGATTTATTGAGACACAGATGCTCTTCTGAATCAGCAAAAAAAAAAAAAAAAAAAAAAAAAAAAAAAAAAAAGGGGTAAAAAAAAGGGTGTGGTGCCTGCGTCCTTAAAGCCTTCTCCGCGGGACCTGGGGCTGGATGCTTAGGAAGCGTTCTTTTTTGTGGGGGTGGGGTGGG
>CAJQZJ010032904.1:7018332-7071816 GCA_907164525.1 Lophiomys imhausi
AAAAAAAAAAAAAAAAAAAAAAAAAAAAAAAAAAAAAAAAAAAGCAGTGGATTCACAGAGAGCTTGTGAACTGCCTTGGTACTTCAGACCCTTCAGGGTGTGAGGCCTTTCTGTGGCTTCCTTTTGTGTAGGTGTTGACAGTGACCATGTGGGTTGAGGGCTGAAAAGGGAGCGTTGATGTTGCTTCTGCCCACACAGAGAGTGGAAGTGGGGGGCCGTGGATGTGGTAGGGTCCCACACGGGCTAAAGAAAGCCCCAGTGTTCTTCCGTTCAAGCAAGAGTCTGTTTAGACTATCATCATGCTCTTGGCTTGGTTTCCAAAGTGTCTTCACTCTGACCAAAGAGCACTGGTACCGTGGGCTGCCACTCCAAGATAGAGCAAGCAGGGAAGATGATTTATAAAGTGAGCCGGTGTTAGGAAGTATGGCTTATGAAGCTCAGAGTGACTCTCTAAGTCCCCAGTACTTTTCAGCATGTATTTCCAGCCTGTTTATGCAGAAGGAGCCTGCTTACAGACTGTTCACCCTGCCCTGTGCATCAAGACACATGATAAAGTGTTGCTTATAGGGCTGGAGGGGGTAGCTCAGTGGTACAGAGCTTAGATTCTGGGTTTGATCCCTATCAGCTTTTATGAAAAAGATTTTGGGGGGGATATGGGGGGGCGGGAGGGAGAAGATGTTGGGACCAGGAAGTGGGTAGAGAGACAGAGCAGCAGTTAAGAGTACTTCTGTTCTTCCTGAGGACCCAAGTTCAGTTCCGAGCATCCATGTTGGGTGACTCAAAACTGCCTGTAACTCTAGCAGCAGGGGATCTGACACTTTCTGACCTCTGCTGGTCCCCACATATATGTGCTCATACATACACACACACACACACACACACACACACACACGTACACATAATTGAAATTTTTAAAGTAAACCTTTTTATCCCAACTCCCACCCCATCCAGTGCTTCCTAGGAAAAATATTTACTAAGTAAGGGCACTACAAACACTAATGTGAGGATAAAGGATTTTAAAGAAAAAAAATGGCTTTAGTGGTAAGCCCACAAAAGGAGGAAGCTTGAAGAATTCCAGGCTGACCGGGGAAGGGGTTGCAGGGCCCAGGAGAGGTGAAGATCCAGGGCTGTGTAAACTGAAGTACATGGAGGCTAAGAAGCAGCTATCTTGACCATGGCTGTCAGTTCTTACAGAACAGCTATGGTGATGGGTTGGGTGCAGGGGAGGAATGGAAAGGGCAGGGAGGTATTAGGGATTGCATCCAGGTTCTTGGTAGAGGGGATGATGAAGCATTTCACCTGAGATCAGGACTCGAGCGTCCAGTAGCCTTGGCACAGTGAAGTTCAGCAGAGGACAGTTCATGTTGACAAATCTCAGGTGTCTGCAGGGGATAGTGACTGGGGCTGGTCGCCTAGGGCTGGAGGGCAAGAAGGTGAAGATGAGAATGTAAGAAGCCAACACAGACAGCTGGAGTTATGGGTATTCATGATTGTGTGAAGGAAGGAACTGTCAAGAGGCCTTCACACTCATGCCCCCCTCGCCAAGAGGCAGGCCAAGGAAGGAGGCTGCAAGGAGGAGCCATCCAAAAGGACCTTAGCCCGGGTAGCTGTCAGCTCTCCTCCACCTTACCAAAAAATGTTATATATATTATCCTATGAAGTAAATAGGATACACTGTTATTGTAGCTGGGAAAACAGGTCAATGGTGCCTTGAATTCTCATTGCAGAGGCTTTGCTGCCTATAAGCCATATAAGTTATATAAGGCATATACATCCATTTGGGGACTGTACCCAAGACAGGTGATTTCATAAAGAAAGGGGGTTCATTTTAGCTTACACTTCTAGAGGTTGACAGTGTGGGGCTCACGTCTGGCGATAACGATATGGACAGTGTCCAAAGGCTCACAGTGTATCACATGGCAAAAGACAAGGCATGTCCTGCCTATAAAAGTACCGGGAGAGTCGGGCACAAAGGGCTTCACCCTAACGGTTTTAATCTCTGTCATTTCCTGAAGGCACCTGAACAGCACGATTAGGTTCCCACCTTCTTAATACCCATTGATTGAGATCAACATTACTTTTGATACAAAAAACTTCTGGGGACATTTAAACCAAGAGTAAACACAACCAGCCCTTGTTCAGCCCGCCCTATACTCATATCTTGTGCAGTTTCTGAGATCTTGGGCTCTTTTAGAGCGCTTTTTGGGGTTGCCATCTTGTTGTTGTTTGTCTAGCCGCTAGACCGTGGATGCAGCAGCAGTTGAGGGAAGGGCTGGAGATATGACTCAGTGGCTAAGATCACTACTGCCCTTGCAAAAATTCTGAGCTCGGTTCCTGACACCCACATCAGGCCACTCAACCACCTGTGACCCCAGCTCCAGGGGACCCAGTGCTCTACTCTGGTCTCCGTGGACACCCACACTCACAAATGCACACACCTACATACAGATGTACGCATAATAATTAAAATATAAATAAATAAATAAAACCAAACCCCAGGAGAGTCTGACCTTAGGACGCAAGGCTGCCAATGAGTTTTCTTGATGCTTTTCCAGAGTAAAATTCCTCCCCTTGATCAGTGATGGTAGTCACTCTCAGTTGCTTGATGCTCACAGCTTTCTCTAGCTCAGACAGATCCCCTATACCCTATATTGGTATGGATAACTATGCAATACCTCCTACTGGAAGCCTACAGGGGCTGAACATGGTGGCATGTGCCTGTAACTCCAGCTATTCAAGGAAGCTGAGGGAGGAGGGTGTTGAGTTCTAGACCAGGTTGGGCTAACAAAGTGATACTCTGTCTCAAAAAAAAAAAAAAAAAAAACCAAGCCCACAGGGCTGAGTGCTGTGGCTCAGTGGTGGCTAGGATACTTAGCATGAGGCTCCAGTACTATAAATGGTTGTAGGGCTGGGGTGTGAGTGAGAGAAGCCAATAGATCCCTGAAAATGGGGTTCAAAGCCATGTAGAAACCTAGCCAGGGATGGGCAGGTTCTAGGTAGTTCTCTGAACAAGTTTCCCATTAACCCAGACATCTCTTTCCCAGCTTCCTTCTTGACCTGCTGAATTTGTTGGAAACTGACTATGGGACTCAAAAGTAGTTATTTCCTTCTTTTATGACTTTTCCAGGACTTCATGCAAATAAAGAGGCACCCTTGCATCCCCTTAGTTGGCTAGGCTGTGAGTCGCCCCAATGAACCCTGAACAATGTCTCTGAAGTCCCACAGTGTAGCCACAGCCAGCCTGCACATCCCAGTACAAGGGCAACATTCACCTCTCTGCAGCCAGAATCAGGATGGAAACTGCATGAGTCTTGGGAAGCATTATCCCTCCTCCCTTTGCAGGAGCTCCTCCTCCTCCTCAGCTTAGCTCTGTGGGGCTCAGACTCTCACCTGGAGGTACTTGGGCCCTCTGGGTTCTCACAGCAATCTTTGCTTATCTCTGTCAACATTCTTGTCATTTGTTTTTTTTGTTTGTTTATTCTTTTGAGACAAGGTCCTACTATGTAGCTCTGGCTGCCTTAGAATGAATCTGGCCTTGGACGCTTAGAAATTTTCCTGCTGGGATTCCAGCAGTAAGCTACCACACCTGGCCTAGTCAAGTATTTGATCCCTGCAGTCTTGCATGAAGGAGCCATTCAACAATGTTCATTTACTTAAAAGTTAGTATGGGAAAAAAGAATCCCATGGGAGATGACTTTGAATTTAGTAAATTCTGATCTTTGGGAATTGAGTTTACACAAAGCAATGTCACAAGTGGCCTGAAGTTAGGAAGACTTTTCAATGCTCTTCCCTGAATTGAAAGTTGTGATGATACTTTTTCTCTTCTTTTCCATTTTTAGGGTGCTTAGTATGGAGCCCAGAGCTTTGTGTATGTGTTTGTGTAAGGCAACTGCTTAGCCACGGAGCTGTATTCCCTATCCCCTCCCACCTATACCTGTCCTTGAACTTGTCCTCCTCCTGTCCCAGAATACTTAGTGTCTTGAAATTGCAGATGTGCATCACTAGGACGGTCTCAGTCTCTCATTTTTGAGCAAGGGTCCTTGCCTTTTCATTTCTTATTTGGCTTTGAAGATCATACTTATATAGCTAGCTGACCCTGTGTACAAGGGTGGTTCTCTCTGAGCTTGGTGGTTCCTAACTGAGATCTACAAATTCCTGTGTTTGTGGCTTTCTTTAGGTCCCCAGAAATGTTCAGAACCAGTCTTACTAGTAATAACAGCCAACTGTAATGATGCATACCTTCCTCCCAGCTTAGACCGAGGCTGGAAGAACACAAGTTTGAGGCCTGCTTGTGCAATTTAGTGAGACCCTGTTCCAAACTAAGAATAGAAAGGAGCTGGGGGGGGGTCCTTTTTTGCTAGGGCTTCCCTAGCAAAATAGAGCCCTGGGGTGAGATTCAAGCCTTTGTACCTCAAAACAATAATTACAATATTAAGAGCTAACATTTAGGCAGTGCTTGCCATGTGCCAGGCCGTATATGTTGTCAGACTGACTGGTTTGGAGCAGAGCAAAGAGCAGCATGCTACTTTGCTTCCTTCCTAATATTGCCAACTTCTCAGTTACTGAGACCCTCCAAACAGAAGAAACCGATCACTGGATCCTCACTTCTCCCATGGTGTTTGCAGGAGCGGAAACCCTGTCCATATTTCCTTTGTTAAGAGGATGGGTAGCCGCTGTATGCCTTGCTCTGATTCCCACCATCACTGCACTCCCACAGAGGGGTTTTCTCCTTTGCCAGGCTGGGAAGAGGGCACTCCCTCCAGCAGACAGGTGCTTGTTGCTAAGGAGTGAGTTCTAGCTAGCTCTGTGAGCTGAATCTTTGGGCTCTTCAGTGCAGGGCTGTTTGGAGAGGCAGGCTACCCTGCAAGGATCTGGGGAGATACCTTGCAGGCTAAGCGCTGAGATGGGGACTTCGCCCTTCCTCCTAGCCTTGCCTCTCGACAAAAATCTGCACCTGATATTGGGTCTGTTAATTGTGTTTGTGACCCCCACTGTAGTTGTGGAATGTTGGAGGACCCATTCATTACACTAGTGAGCCTAGGCTTTGTAAAAACAAAATGCAAACTGAGACCTAAAAAGCAAGCTGTTTGGCACATCCTGAGTTTTTCCATATCCCAAGGAAATTTGTGACCTTATAGATTTGCATTAAATCAAACCTTTGGTAAACCCGGCTCTACCCTCCCATCTCTTAGCTCTGTATTATTACTTCTTTCCCTTAGAAAGCATTCTGAATTGTTTATTTCCTGCCCTTGAGAAGCTAGCCTTGCAGTGTTATATCAGTTTGGGTTTTTTTTTTCGGTTTTTGTTGTTTTTTTTTTGGGGGGGGGCAGCTTCCTCCTAGTTCAACAAGCTATTATGGCTGTGGCTCTGCGTTCCCGCCTCTTATCATCTATCCCTCTGCTTTTGGCTTTTATCCTCTCTCTGGCCTCACCAGCAGAACGTCTTATTATACCTGTGTAGGGAGTCTTTCTACAACAAACGCTAGATTGTTCTCACTCCCGGGCCTCCTGGTTTGCTATCACTTACAGCCGTTGATCCGAACAGTGTATGTTCAGCTCAGCAAAGATAAAACAAAATTAAAAAACCAATTCATTGTCCCAGGAGTGTTCAGTCAGCAAAAGAGATGAAACAATTTTAACAAGAATGCTGCATTGGAAGATAAGAGAACAATCCTAGCTGCCTGCTGCCGCCTCTCTGCCAGGAGACATTTTTCTAACTGCCTCTCTTCGAAGAAGTTTCTAGTCACATTCCTCCCTGAGAGACAGAGATGGGGGAGCCTCTTATGCACCAAAGTCCTCCCTTCGGTCCTTCAGATCAACCTGTGAGGCAAGTGAGAAGGGGAATGAAGTATCAGATGGGTTAGTGATTTGCCCATGTAACCTAACAGAAAGAGGCACCGAGGTCTGTGTCCCACTTTTCCATCAGCATGACCATGGTCCCTTTTCATAAATCCTGTCATTTTCCCTCACTAGGTTCTGAGGTCCATCAGGTGAGGACAGTGTCTTATGTGTATACATTCTCTCCTTTTTGTGTTATCAATACAGATAGGCTTGGACGTTTAGCTCAGTAGCCTGCTAGAGTGTATGCCCACTGAAGAAATAACACCAGCGTACATGGCATGAGTAATCCAAGGCAGTTGAGGTGCAGGCTGTGCTTAGATGGGTAAGGAGGAAAAGGAGAGGAGTGAGGGTACAAGTAGACTGCATGGAGGAGAAAGGGGCCTTGAAGATGGGCTACAGCTTGGATCTTAATGTTTATCAGATCCACAAGTCTGCCCCATGCCATGGCAGGTCTGGTGCTGAGTGTAGGGTAGGCTGGGGAATCAGGATAGATAAATAATGGGCTATTTGGGGCTGAACTTGGTATTTTCAGGGAGAAAAAAGAAACAGACTCAGAGCTATCACATAAGGACATTGTCCCATTGAGAGATCACGGTGGGGATAATATCTCCCTGAAAGAATACTTTCTAGATGAAATCAATGAGGGGTGAGATCCAATTGCCAGCATCAATGAGTCTCTTTCAGTCTACTCAGCAACACTGTCATCTTCTGGGGGGGAGGGGTGGAGTCAGTGCCCAATGTCAGAGCGACACAGCTTTTCCTGGAGATCTGCCAGCTTCCAGTTAATTATTCTCACTTTTGAAGCTGTGACGCCTGACAATATCCCACAGTCTAGAGTTGTCCAGAGAGAAACACTTAGTCCCCAAAGGCTGACACTTAAAAAGGTGTGCACAGAGCCAGCAAGCAGAACCCAGGATGCTAATGAGGATTCACACACACAGTGCAATCTTGAGGTCACAAGGCAACGAAGGGCTGGCACAGTGGTGCCCATCTGAAATCCCAGCACTTGGGATGCAGCAGGAAGATCAGGAGTTTGAGGCCAGCCACAGCCGTATAAGTCCCTGTCTCCAAACCAACAAACAAAATTAGTAAGAAAATGCAAGGCATTTGAGAGCTATTTTTAAAAATAATTTCTCTGTTTTTCATGTCATCTGAATCTTCAGTTGCACTTGCCAACACTACTTTGCATGGTGGGGCACCACTTTAGTTCTCCGTGAGAGCACACAAGACCATGAAGAATGGTCTGCCTTGTCCACATTTCTTATGGGGAACTGAAACCGAACTTTTAAGTTATTATTTAACACTTATTTATTTACTAAATTCACTTATAACAAACGCCAACAATTTCTTAACTATTAATCCTATAAATTCCTACAACCCCTTTAACCTATCCGCTAAACCTATTGATAATCATAACAACTACTTTCATACCCTTTTAGAATGATACAGTCTCTGGGGCAGGTCCTCAGTCGTCAGGAAACCAGTCTCGGGGGTAGACTCTTTAACGCACTTAGCAGTCCTTTTCTGGATCTCTCAGACGCAGGTTCGTCAGGGTAAATTGGCTATCGAAGTCTCACTTTAAATAAGGCTTGAGGCTTTCTTCTCTCTGGGAGACCTCAGTGTCTGTAGGCCACCTTATTTCCTTCGTATCAGCAACTCTGCCGTTCTGCCTCAGTCTTTAAAGCTGGCCACAGTTCCGTTCAGGCCACTGTTCGGACAGGTCAAACCCCTCTAGGCAAAAGCTGAGCCACAGGGTTTAGTCCTTGGCCTTTTGCTGTCTTGCCGAGGCTTTCTCTGCTCACCAGCTTCCTTCTGCCTCAGGGAGATCTGGCCATTGGTCTACCAGAACTTTCTCCAGCAGGACTCTCGGAGCTCTCTCATATGGGGGCCCTTAGCACGCACGCGCCTCTCTGGCGTCATCCACTTGTCCTTAAATAGGATCACTCCTTGTTCCACCTGCTTCAGCTTAAGTTGGGCTCTGCCCACTTAGCAGTTGAAAGCAATGCCAGGTCATAAAGTCTTTCCTTCTTTCACCTGGCTTCAACCTTGTTTTTCAGTCCAAAGAGACTCCCCTCATTTCACCTGACTTCATCCATAAGCTGATAAGCTAATTTCTCACAGCAAAGTTGATCTTCATGCCCCGAATTAAAAGACTGTATCAGAAACCTATATATTCACTAAATCTAACTTATATTAATCTATCAGCCCCTTCAGGGAACAGTCTGAAACCCTGGTTGGCTTGGATCTCATAGCTCAAATTAGGGTCTTGGCCAAAGTTTGTTTGTTTGTTTGTTTATGAAACAGTATCTCACTGTGTATCCCTGACTGGCCTGGAACTCACTGTGTGGATCAGGCTAGCTTGGAATTCACATAGATCTACCTGCCTCTGCCTCCTGAGTGCTGGAATTAAAGGCGTGTGCCACCATTTCCGTATCATTGTATTTTTGAGAGAGGAACACTGTGTTACTCAAGCTGATTCTAAAGGCCTGGAGTCAAGTAACTCACTTGCTTTAGCCTCCTCCCATTAAGGTGTAAGTGAGGGAGATGTCCAAGGATACAGAGAATACCTGTGAAGTCTCCACATAGCCCGAGCAACTTAACAGTTACCAAATACATTTTTTTATTTTTTTGTTTTTTGTTTTTTTGAGACAGGGGTTTTCTGTGTAGCCCTGGCTGTCCTGGACTCACTTTGTAGACCAGGCTGGCCTTGAACTCACAAAGATCCGCCTGCCTCTGCCTCCCAAGTGCTGAGATTAAAGGCGTGCGCCACCACCACCCGCAAATACACTTTTTGTACTTTTGTTTTTTGTTTTTTTGAGACAGGGTTTCTCTGTGTAACCTTGGCTGTCTTGGACTTGCTTTGTAGACCAGGCTGGCCTCGAACTCACAGAGATCCACCTGCCTCTACCTCCCAAGTGCTGGGATTAAAGGTGTGGGCCAATGCCTGACTTTGTACTTTTGTTTTTTGAGAAGAGGTACATGCTTACTATGTAGTCCAGACTGACCATATATGGATGCTATCTACTGAAAAATAAATCACTTTGAAGAATTTAGTGATATCCAATGTATCTCTTATTTTGTTTGTGCCATTATCTCATCTTTGTGTAAAATCTTGTTTTTCTGATTCAGGTTTTTCTACTATATACATTTTTCAGAGGAGCATTGTTACACACTTTTGGAAGTGGCAATGCCAGCTGATCACTACTTTGTGGCTAGAATAAAAAACCTTCTAACCCTCAAGCCAACACTATCTCAGAGTCTTCCTGCCAATATTGTGGTAGAATTTGGCTGCATAAAGCCTAAAGAAACACTGATCAATTAGGAGCCTGTGGCTTCGTTCCATTCAGAGCAGGATATAGTCAGTAAGAAACCTTGATGGGAAGTCTCCACTGGCCAAAATTCTGTCTTTTCCTAGATAAAGAAAACAGAAAGGTGGGACAGCAGTGTAACCGAACAACAGTGCCATTAATGGTAGAGCCTTGTGAGAGGATATAAACCTGTTGCCTGGTAGATATGCAAATGCCTATGTCTGAGTAGTGTCATAGCGGAAGAACTAGCCATCTACTTCCAAACATGAAACTCTGAGTGGATAAGCAAGGGTGAACTTCCTGGAGTTTTAAAACATGAACCTCACACCTGGGTGTGGTGGCGTTTGACTTTAATCCCAGCACTCTGGAGGCAGAAGCAGGCAGATCTCTGAGTTCGAGGCCAGCCTAGTCTACAGAGTAAGTTCTTGTGAGGCTATACAGAGAAACCTTGTCTCGGCCTCCCCTCCAAACGTACAAACACCCCAAACCCCATGAACCTCACATAGATAGGTCCGGGGAACCTGGCTCCAACTTCTCAAGCCAATTTTCTATTGGATTTTCAATTTCCAATTCCACCTAATGGGGAACGTTAGAAGGAGCTATGGTCAGACTTAGCAAGATAATAATTATTATCCTTTTAGTTCCCATGGATTAAATACTCATCGCATCATTGGGTATTGGGGTCCTAATTGTGGCTGGCCTTCCAGGGGAGAGATTTACTGTTTTACCTTCTTACTATGTATATATAAGTTACCTGTTCATCTCGAGTCCAAAAATTTTTTGTTTTAGCCCAACATGGTGGTTATTGCTTGTAATACATGTACTCAGTAGGCATAGGCAGGAGGATTACCACAAGTTTGAGGTTAGCTTGGTCTAGTTGCTGTTAAATTGCTGAGTTGTGTAGCGTTATCCTTCCTTGCTATTTAGAGTACAGCTGGTCTTCCAAATGATGCAACTGGAACAGTCTAATACTAGTATTCATTATGTGCCAACTCCATGTCACGTGCTCTGGTAAGTGCTTTATATGACTTATTCCTTAAACAATCTTTTTATTTTTATTTTATATGCATGTGTGTATACTGTGTGTGTGTGCATGCTTAAACTCATATGTATGAATGTAGGCGTGCACATGTGTTCCAGTGTCTAGCCTTGGGTGTCCATTCTTGCTTTCCACTCGGTTTGAGAGAGGGTCTGTCTCATCATCACTGTGTGCCAGGCTGGCTGGCCTGTGGGATTCTTCTATCTCAGATTCTCATCTCCCTGCAGGAGTGCTGGGATTACAGTTTTTTCCTGATATACAGCCAGCTTTGACAAAGGTTCTGGGGATTCAAAACCAGGTCTTCATGTTTGTGTGGCAGGCACTCTACCCACTACGCTAACTAACCAACCCCATGTAAATTATGTCACCTACTTCTTACACCAATCTTTTTTTTTTCCATTTTGGTTTTTTTGAGACAGGGTTTCTCTGTATATCCCTGGCTGTCCTGGAACTCAACTCTGTAGACTAGGCTGGCCTTGAACTCAAAGAGATCCACCTGCCTCTGCCTCCTAGAGTTATGAGTGCTGGGATTAAAGGTGTGAACCACCAGACCTGGCCAACCAATCTCATTTTTAAAAAGGTGGAAACTTACCTTCGTCGAGCTTAAATAAGTTGTTCTGGTTCACATATGGTGCAGCAAAGATTCCAATCGAGGTTATTACTAACCAGAAACGTAGTGACCTGCTATATGTCAGGCCTGGGGGTCAGAGGACATTGCTAGTCCCACCCAGCCGTTTTCAGGGTTATGATCTGGGCAAACTTTTTTATTCCTAAATCCATGGTTGTTTGCTTTTGAAGCAGGGAGCAAATCACAATGTAGCTCAGGCTTGCCTTGAACAGAGGTCTGTCTGCCTCAGGCTCCCCAGTGCTGGAGGCATAGATGTGTGTCAACACACCCTATCCTAGTCCTTGACTGTGACACTGAGTCTCTACTACAGTAGTTCTCAATCTGTGGGTCGTGACCCCTTTGGAGGTCGGAGAACTTTTTCACAGAGGTCACCTAAGACCATAAGAAAACAGAGATTTATATTACAGTTCATAACAGTAGCAAAATTAGTTATGAAGTGGCAATGAAAATAATTGTATGGTGGAGGGTCACCTCAACATGAGGAAGATTAAAGGGTCACAGCATTAGGAAGGTTGAAAACTATTGCTCTGTCGTTTGCCTGGATCTATGTGCACGGGGCTTTTCTTCTTGTTTGGGGGGGGGGGGGGGGAAGGGTGGTTTGAGACCTGGTCTCATGAAGACCTGTCATGCAACTCAATGTAACTAAGAATAAACATCAAACCCTCCTCTACCTCCCAAGTGCTGGGATCACTGGTGTCAATCATTCCACCTCCCCTAACCACCCCCTTCAAAGCCACATTTTCAGTGGCGGGTACTCCCAAGGGAAAACAGATATTTGAAGGGGTTCTGATGAAGTTTCTCTGCCCTTTAATCTTCTTTTCCTGTGCTTAAGAAAATACGTGTTCTGTGTTCATGTGTGTGCTAGTGCAGACCTGTAACCCCACACCTAGAAGACTAAGACAGGAGGAGGATCCTGAATATAAAAGAGAATTCAGGAAACACGGGCTGTGATAATTAGGTTATTTCTTTGAACAATAATTCCTCTGAGTTTTTTTTTCATTTTGAAAATGGTTCTCTTATTACATGTGTCTGTTGGGAGAACTATTTGAGATAATACACGCATTATATACTACACATACAATAAACTGTTAACAGGATTAAGAGTCATAAAGCCAATCACACGCTTGTCTAGAGAGCACCTAGTAGCAGTTTGTATAGCTGAATATAGGTCCTATCTCAAAGGTGCACGCAGCTGATCCAGGGTCTGGGGCTCCAGACGCAATAAATATTAGTTGATGAATGAATAAACTGAAGGCCATTTCTATAGGGGAACAGAAATGTCATTTATCAAACGGAATGTCGATGCCGCCCCCTAGTAATTAATATTCCTTTACTCCCCCGTGGTTCAGTTAAACTGTAAAGTGAACATTCGTACTCCTCGGGCCTCATCTTAGTTCTGAGCCTATAGGATGAATATGGAAGCCTCTGAAAAGAACGTCATGCACGAACGCGAGCTAGGCGCTCGCCATCCCCAGCGGCCCACGCCCACGCTCAGCAGCAGCCTCCGAGCCCTTGCTCCGCCCTCTCTTCCTGGTTTTCCCCGGCAACCCGCCCCTCTGGTGTCACGTGACAGGGCGCCGGCCGGACCCAGCCCCTGATTGGCCGGACTTTAGGGCGCCTCGCGATTGGCCTGGGGCGGCAGGCCCCCGCCTCCCTCCCTCCTCCTCGCCGCGGCCCACGTGAGGGGGGCGAGTCACGCGATTTCCGGGAACCCGTCAGGAAGGACATAAACAAAACAAACCCGAGGCAGCATGGAGAGGGGCCGCGGCCGCCGAAGCGCGGCCGGACCCAGCGCCTGAACCGCCCTCAGCCTCAGGTGAGTGCCGAGCGGCCGCACGAGCGGGCGGGGTGCGGCGGCGGAGGGCCGCAGGCGTGGGGCGCGGGTGCCGGGCTCCGGCCGAGCGGGGCGGGGGCCGCCGGGCCGAGGGCGCGCGGAGCGGCACAGCCGGTGCGAGCTGGGCCGGGCTGCCCCCGCGGCCGACGGTTACATAAAAGGCCAGCAGGCGCGGGCGGGCGAGCGGGCGGCCCGGCTAGGGCCTGCCCTGTGCGCTCCCGGGAGCGGGGGGCCGCGGCTGCCGGCAACCGGCCTGTCAGAGCGGCGAGCGGGTGGGAGGGGCCGGGAGGGAGGGGAGGAGAGGGGCGTGTGAGGGCGGCCAGTACGGCTGGCGCTCGGAGGGCCAGGGTCGGAGGCGCGGGCCGGGAGAACTCCGGACAGGGGCGTCCTGGGGCTACTGCTGCCCCCGGCCCCTCCCCGGAGGCGGCGGGCGACAGAGGCCTCTCTCTCGGGATTTGTTTATATGTCCTCTCTAAGCAGCTTGAAAGGCCCGGAGGCGGAGCCCTCGCTGCTGAGTGGCGCGAGATGCTGTCCAATGGAGGAGGCGTACGGGGGCCGTGGCGCCAATGGGCGCAGGGAGGCGGTGCCGCGGGCCCCCAGGAAGCTAGGCTGTGCTGGGGGTGGGAAGGGCGGTGCGGCCATATTAGATGGGAGGGTACAGGGGCTGGGGGGTCACCGAGCGGGGCGGGGACCGGGCAAAGGGCAGGGAGCAGGGCCGGGGGCGGGCCGGGTGTCGGCTGGAATCCCAGTGGACCCGGAAGCCATCCGGAGGAGACTAACCCGGTCGTGCCGCTCCCGAGTGGAGGCGGCCGGGAAGGACTGAAGACTGTCTAGCTTTCCAGGGGGCGGTTCCTGGGAGTAGATGGAGCTTAGTCTCTGGCTTCTTCCTCTTGCTTGGACCTCTGCTATTTGACAAATCCTGCTGCCAAACCCTGTAATCGTCCTCCTTTAACCCAAGAAAGCAAATCGTTCTGCTGTTTGCGAGCAGGCTTGAATCTTAAGACTGCCTTAAAGGAGGTATTTCGGTAACTAGCAGTTTGTTTCTGAATCAGGCCTCGTGTAGAGGCTGTCAGGCAGAGGAACTTTTGCTTTTCTAGGTGTTCCAAAGAGAAAACCGGTACTGGAAAAGCAAAATTCAGGGCTGAGCGGGGTTTCCATTCCCCAACGCCCCCACGTGGATGCCATCCAAAGATCAGGCCCCTGTGCTTCTAGTCTTAATTGCCTCTCTTAACTCTCATAAATTGAAAGCTGACATACATACACATGAAGATGGCTTCATGGGAAAATTGAGCCTTGAGAAAAGTATGTAGGTCTGAGGGGTCTCTAGAACTATTGTCTTTCCAGTACCAGAGGTGAGAAAGAGGATCAAGGTCTGACTTATTTTCTTAAAAGCAGAAAATAGGAATACTTTGTAAATCTTGTGATCTGTGGTAAAATGATTGTCACTCGATTGTACTTTAAAATATTATTTTTTAGTGTTACCTAGTTCAAAGTAGCAGAGAGATACACCAAAGGAGGAAATGCTATGGCTATGTAATTAGAAAATCACTCATTTGTTCTGTAGTTGTTTTGACACCATGTTATCCTTGTTAAACGCTTATTTAAGCTTCTGTTAACTTGAGCTTTTTTTTTAAAACATTATTTATTTATTTATTATGTATACAATATTTGCTCTACATATATGCCCGGGCAGATCTCAATGTAGATGGCTGTGAGCCACCATGTGGTTGCTGGGAATTGAACTCAGGACCTTGGGAAGAACAGCCAGTTTTCTTAACCTCTGAGCCACCTCTCCAGCCCTAACTTGAGCTTTTAACTTGTGACCACATACTTATTGTTAAGATACCAGGCCATTGGTGCATCTTTGGTTAAGCACTTAGGAGTAGGAGTACACTTTAGCTAACACATATCACCCTAAAGGGCTCTTCAAGAGGTGAGCTGAAGAATCTTAACAAATAGGAAATAAATTATTCATCAACTTTGGTATTAGTTTTATGTGACCCTCAGTTTTGTTAAAACTGTAAGAATATAACCCCAGGTTATTTGATATATTTTTAATTAAGTATTTATATTTTATATTTATTTGTTTCTTGTTTTCTGAGACAGGGTTTCTCTATGTAGCCCTAGCTGTCATGAAACTTACTCTGTAGACCAGGCTGACCTCAAACTCAGAGGTCTGCCAGTGTCTGCCTCAAAAGTGCTGGGGTCAAAGTTGTGGGCCACCACCAACTAGCTACTTATATTTTTTTTCTTTTTTTTTTTTTTTTTTCGAGACAGGGTTTCTCTGTATAACAGCTCTGGCTGTCCTAGACTCACTTTGTAGACCAGGCTGGCCTCGAACTCACAGAGATCCGCCTACCTCTGCCTCCCAAGTGCTGGGATTAAAGGTGTTCGCCACCAACGCCCGGCTTGCTACTTATAATTTTTACAGTAAGTAAAATAGCCCTATATTTTATCACTTAGTATTGTATTGCTAAGTCCCAGTCTGTCATGCCATAATTAGGTATAAAAGGGTATAACTGAAGTTAAAGCCAAACAAGAATTATCTCACTGACACCTAGAATACTTATTCAAGCAGTTTTCATTGTTGTTTTGTTTGAAAAGTCAGTTTTCATTGCTTATGTAATTTCTTAAGAATGTCAGATATATACACCAGAGCTTATTTTTGGCTAAAAATTCTTTTATATGCTTAGTGGACTTTGGGCTTTAAACAATTGTAAGTAAATTAGTAAGCTTTGGGGTTTTAAAAAAAATGTTATTATTGAGACAGTGTTTCACTTTGTAGCCATGTGGTTTTGAATTCTTGGGGCTCTTTCTTCCATTCTGGGACTACAGACAAGTACCACTGTGCCCAGCTCTGGAATTTTTTGTATAGTGAGAATAAAAAAAAGATACTTCCAGAAGCAATGTTGGGTTCTCCATTTACCTTGTCTTTCTATATGTTGCATAACAAACTTTGATGAAGAAAATAACCTGTGTGGTTGGTGTGAGTTGTAGGGTAAAAGGGTACCTTATAAAGGTCCTTAATGGTAGTAGTGACTAACAAAAGGAACAAGGGGATACAGAGGCATTATATCTTGATTGTACTAGTGTAGTTATTTTTATTTCTGGGGTTTTTTTTTTTTTTTTTTGAGACAGGATCTCTGTTATGTAGCTCTGGCTGTTTTGGAACTCATATGGAGACCAGGATGGCCTTAAACTTTACAGAGATCTGCCTCTTCCTTCTGAGTGCTGGGATTAAAGGTGTGCACCACCACACTTGGCAGTGTAGTGGTTCTTAAAATAGTAAATTGAATTCACTGATAGCTATTAAAGCTTAATTTTAAGTAAAGATTGATGATAGAGTTTTGAGATTCATTAGCATAGGCTTATTTCCAGTTAGGTTTGTACCTGGCTGTTTTGGGAAGGTCTCATTGACTTTACCACATTCAGTAGTGTCTCATTTCAAGGTAAACATGTTGTCTGGCCATAAATCTGTCACACCGTTTTGTTTGGTTTGTGAAGTGGGGTCTTGTGTTTCTCAGACTGGCTTTGAACTGCATGATCTTCCTGCTTTAGCCTCCAGCATTACTGGAGTCATAGTGATATGCTACAGTGTCCAGTTGTTGGTTCAAATTATCCCAGAACAGGAATAGTTGCACTTTTTACTGCATAGGGTGAAATAGTAAATATTTAATAATCTCTGTAATGACTGTTCATCTTTGCAGTTTATATTGTGATGATTAATAAGAAGATAGCATAGAGAATGTATTTGGGCTATATTCCAATAAAACTTTATTTACAAGAGCAAGCTATGCCTACTGGTGGCCCCTTGCCATTGTTAATGTCTGTCTGAAGACATTGTCTGAGTTTGAAGTGCCTGTGTGGTGGAGGGTGCGAATACACACTTCAGTTAGTATTGGATCAGTAGCCTAATGTATATATCTCCTGCCTTGAAAAAGTTCCACACTAAGAACATAGGGCATGATCCTATTTACATCCATGTAGATATTTTGAAACTATTTTAAATAACTGATGGTGTAGTCCTATTTGTTTTAGATGTCCTCCCCCACCCCCCCTTTTTGAGACTTGCATTTTGGTATGTATTACAGGCTGGCTTAGAACTGGGCTACAACTTGTTGTTGTTGTTGTGTTTTGGGTTTTTTTTTTTTTTTTGAGATAGGGTCTCCTGTTGGCCAAGCCGACCTCAAACTCATTATGTGGCCAGAAGTATGAACTTGAATATCTGATCCTCCTACCTCTCCCTTCCCAGTAGGAGATTATAGGCGTTTACTATTATGCTTGAAAGAGCCTTGTATTTTGCTGGTTTGTGATAATTGGGGTTTTTTTTGGGGGGGTGACGAGTGCCTTTTTTCACTGAGCCATCTTTCCTGGCCTGTAAAATAATTCATGCTGGTTAGTCTGAGTCATACTTGTGGGACAAAGTAGACTAGGAGAGATGCAAAGGACTTCCGTGTTACTTCATGTCTGTAGTACTGTTCTGTTCCATCACTAGCCATGTCTTGTCTGCTTTTCACCAAGTTTATGACCTTTCTCCCCGAAATCTGTACCTGAAGTCACTCTGTAAGCAGTTCTCTAAGCTGCTATTGATCTACTAATTCCAGTTATCCAATTCTTCCTTCCCATCTGTCTTCTTGGATACTGTCTCAGGCTAGGCTGGCATTCTGTATAGCTGAAACTGGCCTTGACTTCTCAGTAATCCTGCTTCAACTTCAGGTGCTGGGATTACAGGCATGAGACACCATGTTTAACTATTTTGTTCTTTCAACACCAACAGTGCTTTGGTATCTTTTGTAACAGAGTTGTGTTTTCACTTACATATCTTTTCTTTTTCTTTTTTCTTTCTTTGTTTTTTTGTTTTGTTTTGTTTTTATGAGACCTGGTTTTTCTGTGTGTAATTTTGGCTGTCCTTGAATTCTCTCTGTAGACCAGACTAGCCTTGAGATTTGCCTGCCTCTGCCTCCCAAGTGCTGGGATTAAAGGTGTGTGCCATCACTGCCAGGCCCTTTTCTTTCTTAAGATAGGGTCTCACTATGTAATGGTGCCTGGGCTTGAACTCAACAAAGGTCCAACCTGCCTCTGCCTTCTGAGGGGTAGGGTTAAAGATCAGTGTCACAGTGCTTGGCTAAGTTTGCTGATCCTTTAGTTTTTTCAGAGAGAGTTTCTCTGTGTAGCCTTGGCTGACCTGGATCTCACTCTGTAGACCAGGCTCAAACTTCAGAGTTCTAACTGCCTGAGCGCTGGGTGTGCACCATGACTCCAGGCAAACTAGCTGATCGTACCATTTGGGATTCTTGGGTATCTCCATGTACCTTCTTGAGTATAATACTGTGTCTGAGGGTTTGAGGTGGTGCTCTAAATAAATTCCTTTTTTTTTTTTTTGCTGCTGCTGCTTGCTTTAACTGATGGACCTGTCACCTTCTCTATTACAGACTTGCTGTTCAGTGAGGGATTTGAATAAACTTTAAAAAGACATCCTTATGGTTATGAGGAAGAGTTTGGATAGGGTGGCTGTCTGTTCCCACCATTTAGTGTAGAATGGCTGGAGAGATGTCTCAGTGGCTAAGAGCACTGGCTGTGCTTGCAGAGGACCCCCATGTAGTTCCCAGCACCCACATGGTGGCTCAACTATCTGTAACCCCTGTTCTGATTGCCGCAGGCACTTGTTGCATTTGGAGCACAGACACACATCCAGGCAAAACTTGTACACATAAAAATAATCTTAAAACAGCAAGGTTTCTAGCTTTCTGTCAGTGTTGTATAAAGTCAGAGGGAGGGGAGTTGAGATGGCTCAGTGAGTACAGATGCTCACCACCAAGCTTGAGATCATGAGTTCAGTCCACAAGTGGACAGAGAACAGACTCCCTACAAGATGTCCTCTGATTTACTTGTGCATTCACACAAAGAAATGTAATAAAAAAAATTTAGTCAGATGGACTTTTACAGTTTTTACTGTTTTGTGGTAGTGGCAGTATGTGTGTGTTTGTAATGTATGTGTGGTTACCTGCTGTGCAGTTAGATGTTGATATAAAGTGTCTTCCTTAGTTACTCTCACAGTATTTATGTGCTTGAGCATGCATGATGTTTATGAGTGGGTATGTGTAGCCTGGCATGACAACCTTATGGAGTTGGTTCTCCCCACTTTTAAGTGGGTTCCAGGGATTGAACTCAGTAACTTGTCTGCACACCAAATACCTTTACCTACTGAGCTATCTTTCCCCCTCACTTTTTCTTTTTTCTTTCTTTTAGCAGAGTAAACATGTATTAGGTAAAAGAAAAGAATTCTCAAGAGTGGGAGGGTCGCAAAGGAGACACTACTTTGAAGCAGCATTTCTCACTGAACTGAACTGGCTAGTAAACTCCAGGGAGCTGCCTATCTTCCCCACCATACATAGTCCCAGTGCTGGCTTACACATGCAGCACCAACATCTGGCTTTCACGTAGGCGCTGGGGATCTGAATTTATGTCTTTGTGCTTCTGTGGCAGACATTTTCACAGCCCTACTTTTGCAGGGTTTCTGTTTGTTTGATGTTTTCGTTTGTTTACAGGGTTTCTGATTGTTTTTTGATGTTTTTGTTTTGTTTTCTTTTTTCCATTCGAGACAAGGTTTCTCTGTGTAGCCCTGGCTGTCCTGGAACTCCCTCTGTAGACTAGAACTTCCTCTGTAGTCTTGAACTCACAGAGATCCTCCTGCCTCTGCCTCCCAACTGCTGGGATTAAAGGTGTGAGCCACCACGTCCAGCTTTGTTACTCTTACAAGGTTTTACTTTTATATATATATATATTTTTGTTTTGTTTTGTTTTTTTTGAGACAGGGTTTCTCTGTGTAACAGCCCTGGCTGTCCTGGAATAATTTTTAAAAAAAATTTGTGTACATTGGTGTTTTATCTGCATATGTGAGGGAGTTGGATCCCTGGAACAGGAGTTACAGAAAGTTGTAAGTTGTCATGTAGGTGCTTGGAATTGAATGCAGGTCCTCTGGAAGAACAGCCAGTGTTCTTAACTACTAGCCATCTCTCCAGCCACAGGTTTTATTTTACCTTTTCCTTTCATTTTGCTTTTTAATTTTTCTGCTGCACTTTTTTATCTTTTTCTTTCTAAATTTATCTTTATTTCTGTATGTGTACTTGTGTGAGCATTTTTGCAATGGTGTGCATGTGGAGGAAACTCTCAGGAGTCAGTTCTCTCTTTCCACCATGTGGGCCCTGAGTAATTAAACACATCATCAAGCCTGGTGGTAAGTTCCCTTATCCACTGAGCTGTCTAGCCAACCTTCAGTTTTTTGTTTTAATTTAAACAAAAACATTTTTGAGATAGGTCTTATTATATAGCATTGGCTAATGTGGAGCTTACTATGTAGACCAGACTGGCTGAAAATTCACAGAGATCTATCTGTCCTCTGACTAGTGGGATTAAAGGAGTGTGCCACCACACCCACCTTATTTTGCTTTTTGAAACAGGGTCTCATAATGTAGCCCAGGTTGGCATAAAACATTCTGTAGCCTAAGCTGGCCTTGAACTTGTGGCAGTCCACCTGCCTGAGTCTTTTGAGTGCTGAGGCTACAGGCATGTACCACCATATGGTGCCCAGATAGATACCTCTTTAAAACCAGCATTAGTAAAGAATGTCACATACATGAAACATTCAGACCCATCACTGCCCATGCCAAAAAAAAAAAAGAAAAATCACAGAATTTTGGGTTTTAAATAATTCTAGCCACAACTGTGACTTAATAAATTTGTAATATTCCTGTCACCATCTAGAACTTCATAGTGCCTCTTTTGTGGTTAGCCCTTCTCCTCAACTTCCCCAGGCATGAAATTGCTTTGTCTTGTTATGGTCAGCAATGGAATTTCACATGTATAAGGCCATATGCTGCATAGTCTTTTGAGTCCATCCTCTAATGCTCTTGAGATGCCACATGTGTCAGTTTGGTCCTTGCCAGTCATCCTGTGGCTATACCACAGTGATTCTCTGCTCTCCACTTTGGAGTGGTTGAGTTGATCCAGGTTTTAGGCTGTTGTGAATGGTGGGTAAAAACATTTTTGTACTAGTCTTTTAAATAACTTTTCTAATATTAACCACCTTTTACTTGGCATCCCTGCAGAACTACTGAGAGAAAATTTCTAGAATTTGCTACCTTCATGAATGGGCTTTCTGCAAGATCTAGAGTTTGGAGCACCTTTCAGCTTAGATGTCTGTGTGCAAATGGCCTTGGTAGAGAGTGGAGCAAGCAAGGGAGCAGTTTGTAGGAAGTAGTCTCAGCCGGGCGGTGGTGGCGCACGCCTTTAATCCCAGCACTTGGGAGGCAGAGGCAGGCGGATCTTTGTGAGTTCGAGGCCAGCCTGGTCTACAAAGTGAGTCCAGGACAGCCAGGGCTACACAGAGAAACCCTGTCTCGAAAAACCAAAAAAAAAAAAAAAAAGAAAAAGAAAAAAAAGGAAGTAGTCTCACCAGAGTTCAGTGGTCATCTTCTTAGGAGTGTGTACATGGGCTAGTGGGTCTGATTTTTACCAGCAAGAGAGTGATAGTAGTAATTAGAAATTTTGATTGAAATTTCCACATTAAGTGCTGGCAGTTAAATTTTAAAATGTTAAAAGACAAACACCCAGGCTGGGCGTGGTGGCATACGCCTTTAATCCCTGCACTCGGGCAGCAGAGGCAGGTGGATCTCTGTGAGTTGAAGGCCAACCTGGTCTACAGAGTGAGCCCAGGACAGCCAAGAATACAGAGAGAAACCCTGTCTTGAAAAACCAAAAAAAAAAAAAAGACAAACACCCCCCCTTACCAAACCAAGCAAACCTTGTATGGGAGCTAAACAGAACCATTTTCTGGGCATCGTCTCACATATCTTAGGCAATCCTTGAACTCATTATATTGAGGCTGATCTTGGAACTACTCCTTCCTGTGTCTCCTTAGTGCTGGATTATATGTGTGCACTCCCGTGTCTGGTTTATTTGGTCCTAGGGATAGAGCCCAGTGCTCTGCAGTGGAAGCACTCATTCTAGCAGCAGATCTCCATTCCCTCTGAGCTACATTCTCAACCCAGCCTTCTGCTTTGAAATGTACCTTTACTTTGATAGAATGCATTAGTTAGGTTGTATCACCACTCTCTTTTTAAATAGCTGAGCATAATAACTTCCTTATTGTTCAAACCCAAGTTTACATTTTATTTACTTTATATGCATGAGCTCAACACACATGTCTGCAGGTGAGAGGACAACATGTGGGTTCTCGGGATTGAAGTCAGGTGGTCAGGTTTGGTGATAGGTGCCTTTACCTGCTAAGCCATCCTTCTGAACCCAGATCTCCAAGTTTAGAACTAACAAATGACTAAAAATACATGTTATTCTTCTTGTTGTAGAGGTAGTAATTCCAAGTACTTGCCTGAAGCATGGGTAGGGCCAGGTTCTGGTTATTCTATGCTTTTTCTTGGGTAACTGTTGACTCTATTCAGTACTCTTTTCTTGACAGTTGGAATAGACTGTTTCACTTGTTTGGTTTATTTGGACCCTTTTCGAGATAAGTGCGGCATAGGTCAAACTTTCCACTTATTAGAAACTGTATTAAAAATTAGATATGAGTTGCCCAGAAATCTGTGGTAAAGGCTGTATAACTATAAAAATAAGAGCAGTGATCTCTCTGAAGAGACTCTTTCCCCCATGTAATCTATTTCCTAATTATTTTGTGTTACAGAGATGATTAGCTGGCAGGTTTGGGAACTATTTTGTGAATTTTAAGATCATTTTGTGCTGGGGCATGGTGGCACATGCCTTTAATCTCAGCACTTGGAAGGCAGAGGCAGGTGGATCTCGGAGTTCAAGGCTAGCCTTTTACAAAGTGAGTCCAGGAATGTCAGGGATACACAGAGAAACCCTATCTTGAAAAACAGAACAAAATAAAACAAAACAAAAAAGATCATTTTGCTGATTAAGCCAGCATACTTCACAATCACCCTCCGAAAACTCAGTGTTAAATAACTTTGAATTGCCTGAGTAAATGTATTTATTATATTTTTTCGGGAGCTGGGGATTGCACCTAGTGTCTCCTACATGCTGGCAAGGGTTCTACCATTGAGATATGCCCCAAAGCTCCCTTTTTAAACTTTTTGAGAGAGATACCATGTAAGTGCCTGAGTTGAGTCTTGAAATTGCAATTCTCCTGTACCCATTCCCTAGAGCTTGGTTCTCAACCTTCCTAATAGTATGACCCTTTAATACAATTCCTTATGTTGTGGTGACCCCAACCATAAAATATTTTCATTGCTATTTCATAACTGTAATTTTGCTACTACTATGAATTTTAATGTAAATACCTAATGTGCAGGATATCTGATATGTGACCCCTGTGAAAGGGTCATTCAACCTCCAAAGGGGGGTTGAAACCTACAGGTTAAGAACCACTGCCCTAGATGGTGGGATTGTAAGGTTTGTGCCACCAGTCTCAGCTCTGAGTATCTCTCACTTTAATTCCAGGCAGCTGAGTTTTTGTAATAAATTTGGAATTAGATTCTGAACTTGTTTAGGGTTTATACCTTTATAACAGCACAATCCCAGGAACCTGATTAAATACCAAAGAAGGAATCTGAGAAAATGGCTTTCATTTATTGTCTATTTTGTGTTCTGGCTATACAATTTAATCACAGAATCACAATATCCCTGCAAAGTAAAAGGAAACAGTTCTTACATAAAAAGGCAATTAGATGTCTGGAATGATGTTCCCAATATTTTCTTAAGAAATAGAACCCTTTCCTAGCATGGTGGTGCTTGCCTGTAATCACAACATTTTGGAGGCTGAAGCAGAAGGATCATTACTTTCAGACAAGACTGGGCTATGCAATAATGAGGCTATGTCTCAAAAAAAAAACAGCAACAACAACAAAATAAACTATAAAAAAGGGAAAAGAGTAGGCTAGCCTGTTCTACATAGTGAGTCCAGGATAGCAAAGGCTACATAGAGAGACCCTGACTCAAAAAAAAAAAGTTTTTTTGGGTGGTAGTTGTTAGGGTTGCCTTTGTTTGAGCTTCTCTTTGTTTTGTTTTGAGACAAGGTTCACTCTGTAGCCCAAGCTGGCCCAGAACTTACTGTGTAAGACTAACCTTCAACCTTGAGCAGTCTTTCTGTCTCAGCCTCCTGAGCTTTCAGACATAGGCTTGGGCCACTTTGTTTTAGAATTTAAAAAAATGTGTGTGTGTATCTGTTGTGTGCACATGTGCATGTGTGTGTGCATGCCTGTGTGCCATGTGCCTACTGAGTCCAGAAGAGGGCATGGGATCCTCTGGATCTGGAATTAGAAGTGGTTGTAAGGTTTCTGATATGGGTTTGGGGAACCAAACTCAAATCCTCTATAAGAGCTGCAAACACTCTTGACCACTGAACCATCTCACCAGCCTGTTTTTCCCCTGACAATTTATTTTTCTGTGTATGTATTTATGTATGCCATATGGATGTAGGTTTTGATGGAGGCCAGACAAGGTTTTGGATCCGCTGGAGCAGAAGTTACAGGCAGTTGTGAGCTGCTGAAAGTGGGTGCTGGGACCCAAACCCCAGTCCTCTGGAAGAGCCCCAAACTGTTATTTTGAGCCATCTCTCCAGCCCCTAGAGTTAGTTTCTGAGACGGGGTCTTAATGTAGCCCAGACTGAAACTCAGTGGTCGCCGTAAGATAACATTAAATCGTCATGCTGCTGCTGCTGTCTCTGCCTCTCCTGAGAGTTGGAATTTCAAGTCTCAGGCACTATGACCATCTCAAGAAGAGTATTTAATCTAGAATCTCCTCATAGAAATCTTTCCAGGGACTAAGTTAAAACAACACTCAGCTTTTGTCTTTGAGTTGAAAAGAGGTGACTACAATCCTCACTTGATAGTTCCTTTAGCCTTGTGTCTGTAACCTTTTACAAACCCTGTTGCC
Organism: Lophiomys imhausi; assembly: GCA_907164525.1. Taxonomy (NCBI): domain Eukaryota; kingdom Metazoa; phylum Chordata; class Mammalia; order Rodentia; family Muridae; genus Lophiomys; species Lophiomys imhausi. Next base: position 7,042,892 of record CAJQZJ010032904.1, read on the forward strand.
TTAGTGTCATGCTTAAGATACAACTTGTTTTATCATGAAAGTGTGAAATCCAAGAAAGAAGGGAGCAGTAAGTTTTGAAGAGCCGTCCAAATCCCTGAGGGACAGGAGTACTAGAGTTTCGAGGGTACTTTCAGGTGTGTCTTTATCTTGGTGAATACTTGTAGTCATTGCAGCTTGAATCAGTGCTGGTTTTCAAGTGCTGCTCTTAATCATATTGTTTCTCTTCCTGTGTTTTTTTAGGTTTATGTAGAACAATTGAGAAAACCATCTGTTAAGGGAGATGGATTATTTTAAACAGTCTGAATAAATAACATCTGTATCAGTTCAAAGCCTGGGTTGAGTTGGTTTTTTACTTTTTAAAATTCTGTTCTTTCACTCTCTCCTCCCTAGACAAGAATTATTGCAGAACTCTAAAAATCAACTCAAGTTCATACAGAGTTTCTGGGAATTAAAAAAAATTCAAGAGTTCAACTTTTAACATTTTACTAACTGATTATTAGTGTTTTTAAGACAAATTAGGAAGCTGATGTAGGATACTTTGGCACACATACAGAATGCTTCATTAAGTAAGTATTGAATGTCAGACTTGAGTATGAAAATCAGAGTGCTTGGGGCTGGAGAGTTGGCTCAGCAGTTAAGAGCACTGACTGTAGCAAGGCAGCTTTACTAATTTGTATTATATTAATTATACACTTAAATTTATTTTACTGTACTTAATACCTCTACCTTCCTTCCACCCCTCGTTCCCTTCAAACCCCCAACCCTAGGTAGGAGAGAAAGAGGTTAGAGGGAGAAAGGACATAGGTCTCGTTGAGCTGCTTCCTGCTGATTAGGGTCGTTGGGTTCTTTGGGGAGGGGGGAATAGCAGTTTCATTAGAAGTCCACAAATCAGGAAACCAGGAGACAGCAGCAGGAAGAACACGCAGCAGTTTGGGGAGCAGCAACTGCTTGTAGAGCTTTCCCCTACTTCTCTGTAGAGCCTCTTTACTCTTCTTTGGAAAGCCCATTCTCTTTTACTTCTTTGTGGAGCCCTCTTCTCCTTGGGCTCTGGCTTTTTTTTTCCATCCTTTGTAGAGCTCCCTTCTCCTCAGGGCTCTGGCTTTTTATTCCTCTCTCCCAAGTCCTCAGAGTTAAACTTGCTCAGCTGGTTAAGCCACGCCCCTGCAACTCTTGAGACCATTAATACTTCATACCTGTGTCTTAAGCAGCCCACCTGGGATTAAACAAAGAAAAAAAAAAACATTCTCACAATTGGTTTTAATAAACTCCTACCACAACTGATCTTCCAGAAGACATGGGTTCAATTCCCAACACCCACATGGCAGCTCACAACTGTCTGTAATTCCTGTTCCAGTGGATCTGACACCCTCTCACAGGCATACATACAGTCAAAACACCAATGTACATTTTTAAAAAAAGGAAAAAAAGTAGAGTACTTTACTCTGATTCATTGTCCTCAAGGATCTGTGGTCTTTGGAGATTTTTCATTCATTGTCAGTCAAGCTGCCTAATTTCTGTCCCACAAAGGGCATTGGTTTTGGCACTATAGTGAAATAGACAAAGGAGTATGATGGTTAGTGTCAGAGACATCACTGTCAGGGAAAACAAGGAACTAAAAAACATGAGCAAAAATACACAAGCCAATATCTCATTGTTGGAGAGCCTTAGGGGAAGTAAAGTCATGTTGTAAGCACCTCAAGGATGCCAGGGGAACTGGGGAGATCAGTCCCCTATTCGTGTTTATTTAAAGTGGAAGATAGGGTTGGAAAGACTGTTTCACTTGTTATCTTGAATATTTTAGACATTACGGAAGACTTAGAAGTACAGTGCTAAGTAAGATCTGGTAGGCAAGGGAGATTAACTTCAAAATGGGGCATCATGCCAGGTATGGTAGGACATACTTGTAATCTATCGTTCAACTGGAACAGGCAGAACAATTGAGTTCAGGGCCAGCCTAAGTTTCTTAGGGAAATAGGGCTGGGTATGGTGCCATACACTTTAATCCCAGAGAGACAGAGGCAGGAGGATCTTTGTGAGTTGGCCTACTCACTCACATAGTGAGTTTCAGTTCCAGGCCTACCAGGGTTACACGATGAAACCTTGTCTCAAAAATAACAAAAAATAAAAAAAAAATTAAAAAAGGAAGAACTAGAGAGAGGAAAATTGTGTGGTAATGAGAGCAAAGTCAAGGTTAAAGTTAGATGGATGTATTTGTGTGGTTAGTAGATTTTTAATTAAAAAAATCAGCATAATTTAGTACAGTGGTTAGAGAAGAGTCCTCCACACCTGACTGTCAGAGAGGTGGTTCTGTTTTATAATGGGAGTGCTTTGATGGAGTTGCTGCAGTGTCTGTGAGGTGGGGGATGTTAGAGTACTTCCATAACTCTGGCTGAAGATGGTGGGCACATGCCTGCCTATGTGGAAGCTGAAGGGGATTTTGGGATCTTTTGGACATTGGGGATTGAGAGTAGAGTGTCTGTGGTGGTAGGTTTGTTCAGAGGCATCATTTAGTTAATGACCTAAGGCTGCTCGCTCACTTGCTGAAGTGTTTTTTTTAATTGTTTTTGTTTTGTTAAATTAGTGTAAAGTAGACAGCATGACACAGTAATGAATTTTTACCAGTATAATTTTACTAAAACAGTGACTCTTGTTACTTACTTCACCAAATTCTATCATGTGCTTTGAATCTGTAAACAACAATACAAATATAAGCTGAGTATTTTGTCTATAGCAATTACTAAGAGTGACTGAGTTGGAAATGCATTCTCTGCTTCTGTAAAGAATTTTTCCCTGCCCTTGTGATCTGGAACAATTTTAATGTAAACACTCAGGCTTCAGATTGCTCCTACTGTCTTCTAGTCCTTAGTTTTCGGAAATAAGTAGCCCTTCCATCTAACCAGATTGATCCAGAGAATTGCATCATCTTACTGGTTAAAGGGACTTTTTTGCCTAGCCTAGGAAAGGAATTGAACAAAAGTGTAGTAAGTGTTGTATCTTCAAGATATCTCAGTCAAGGACAGAGATCTTTTTTGTTTTGTTTTGGGGTTTTTTCTTTTTTTTGAGTTTTCAAGACAGGGTTTCTCTGTGTAACCCTGGCTATCCTGGACTTTGTAGATCAGGCTAGCCTTGAACTCACAGAGATCCACCTGCCTCTGCCTCCCGAGTGCTGGGATTAAAGGCGTGCACCACCACACCCAGCCATGCCCGGCTCCAGAGATCATTTTCTTAAAAGATTATTTTTTATGTGTATGAATGTTTGCCTACATCTATGCATGTGTACTATGTGTGTGCCTGGTGCCCAGAGATGTCAGATGAGAGCTTTGGATCCCCTGGAACTACTGGGGTTACAGATGATTTTGTGCTACCATGATGGTTCTGAGCACTGAACCTCTGCAACAAGAAGTGCTTTTTTTTTTTTTTTTTTTTTGAGACAGGGTTTCTCTGTGTAGCCCTGGATGTCCTGGAACTCACTTTGTAGACCAGATTAGTCTTGAACTCACAGAGATTGTTTTGACTCTGTCTCCTGAGTGCTGAGATTAAAGACTTGAACCACTACCACCTGGCTAACCAGTGCTCTCAACCACTGAGCCATCTCTCCAGCCCCAAGAGAGAGCACTATGAGACTCTTAGTTCCTCAGGATTTTTAGCAAAGTATAGTTTTCATTCTTTTTAGTTTTTGATCTCAAATCTAGTTCAGCCTCTATATTTTTATAATTCTATGAGACTAATAGAATATTTGAATTGACTGTACAATAAAGGGGTTTACAAGGTAGGAGTGCAGAAGGATCACAGTGGCTTCTATACTGTTGGGGCTACTCAAATGGCCTTTCGATCTTTTTTTTTTTTTTTTTTTTGGTTTTTCGAGACAGGGTTTCTCTGTTTAACAGCTCTGGCTGTCCTGGACTCGCTTTGTAGACCAGGCTGGCCTCGAACTCTCAAAGATCCGCCTGCCTCTGCCTCCCAAGTGCTGGGATTAAAGGCATGCGCCACCACCGCCCGGCTGATCTTTATTTTTAATAATATTTATTCTTTGAGAATTTCATACCTGCATACACTGTGTTTTGATCATATTCCTCCAGTCCACTCCCTTGATCTTTAAAAAGATATCTAATCTGTCTTCTTAGTCTCATCTTTCCTTGTCTGTCTAGCAGCAGTAGAACTTAAGAAATAATGAGGGTCTTACAATAATTCTTGACACAAACTGTAATTGTCTATTTTAGAATTTACCAGTCTGTAAATTCTTGAGTCTAAAGGACACTCTTGAAGTGTAAACTGTTGTGAAGGTCTACACAAGGCAGGAGGACTGCATTGTGTAGGGCTCTTGACCCTGACCTGCCCCCAGTGCATCCTTGTAAAGGAAGCCTTTGCTTCCTCAATGGTGTGAAGGTCTTATGACTTCTTAGCTCTTCTGTACTAGCAAGCAGTGACCTAATTAATGTCTGAAGGAGTATTTTGACCAGAGTAGGGTAGTTTTCAAAAGGGAAAGAATTGTTGAAGAGAGTAAGTGAAGTGTAGTAGGATGGACCATGTGTGGCGCTTGGGCTCTGGTTCACTAAAGTACTTAGATGACTGGTACAAGACCTTTCTTGCCAAACAAAGGAAGTCTTCTAGGGCTCACCCATTGGGTGACCTTTGTACATGGACAGATCAGGAGTTTACCCTTCTGCCTCTGTCTACTCCTCTCTTCCCCTGTTGTCTTTCCCCTTCCTTCACATGTTTCCTAACCTTCATTGATTTTACTCCCTTTCTTCCTTTAAGCCTCTGGAGAAACCCATTATTTAAATTAGTTATTGGGACAGTTCCACCTGTTTTTTGTTTGTTTTTATGAGCTAGATCTCTCTATATATACCCTGGATGTTCTGGAACTTTCTGTATAGACCAGGCTGGCCTCATACTCACAGAGCTCTTCCTACCTCTGAGTACTGAATACTGGTATAGCAGATTGAGCCAATGCCCCCAATGTCAGTCTCCATATTTTAGAATGATTGATTGTATAGTTTAAAGACAGCAGATACCAAGAATACTAAAGATTAGGACAGATCAAAATAAACCATAGACTGTGAATTATACAATATAGTATATAATGCATTTGTATTTCTTGCCCAAAATACCTAGAAATTTGTACACTTCCCTCTCCCCCAGTATTAATTGCTTTATAACAAGGAACTAGAACCAACCAGGTTGTCCATCAACAGGTAAATGGATATTGAAAATCTGGTACATATATAAAGTATATTATTATGTATAATATTAATCAAGGTCACACAATATTAGAAGGAATCCAGATGTCCCCTCATGCAGTGACTAGCCTATAATATATGTGTGTGTGCATATACATATAATGTACATATGGGTATAATATAGCACGTAGGAGATCAAGAAAGGGAAGATATGTGATGAGATAAGAAGGGATGGAATTCAAGTAGTGGACACAATGAGTTACGGAAAAAGGTATAAAGCTAATTGTTTTTCTAGTTTTAATTCATGGATTTTTTTGTTTTCAAGTGATGAATAAGCTCATAAAAATATAATGGATTGTGAAAATGTAAATCCAAAGTGAACCTCACAGCTTCAGTATGGATATTCTAACTTTAGAAGTTCTTTGAGATGGATAGACTTCAGTACTGTCTATTCTTGCTGTGTGATAGCTTTTATTTGCAAGTTCTTTACAATAAAAGTTTAATTAAAAACCAACAGTTGTTTGTTATGGGTTCTCACTGTGTGATCCTGGCTAGTCTGTTACTTGCTGAGTAGTCAGGGCTCACCTCATACGTGTGGAAATTCTTCTGCCTCTGCCTCATGAGTGCTAGGATTACAGGCATGAGCCAGCATTCTGGTACCATTTTACCACTTTTAAATGTGTACATTGACGGTGTTGTGTAGCCATGGCTACTGTTTCCAGACCATTTTACCATCCTAAACAGAAACTCTGGCCATTAAATCACAACTTTCAGCCCCTAGTCACCCCTGTTCTACTTCCTGTCTTCATGAATTTTCTCTCTTTTAGGCACTTGATGTAAGAGAAATCATACAATTGTCCTTTTATATCAGACTTCACTTAACATAATGTTTTCATGGTTTGTTATAACATCTGTTAGAATTGCATTCATCCTTATGGTGGAACAATATTCTGTTGTGTGTACATGGATGTCTTATTTCAATTGTTTTCACCCCTTGGCTATTGTGTTTAATGCTGCTATGAATGTGGGAATCCATATCTGTTTGGATGTTTGCTGTTTAGGTCAGGGATAGAGTTGCTGGATCATGTGATAATGCTTTAACTTTCTGAGGAACTGCCAGAGTCTCCCTTACCACCTACCTGTATCATTCTGCATCTCTACCAGCAAGCAGTTCATGAGGGCTCTAATTAGTCCTGTCCTGTTCAACATCTTATTGAGTGTGTCAAAAATTTTAAACATTGCTCTAGTGATGTTGGATGACTCAGGAAGCAGTTTATTACTTACTGTGAGGAGCTGTTTTCAAGTTACTAAAAGGAGTCAGTGCCTAAACCACTGTAATAAAAAGGAATTCTGACCATCATGTATAGTATCTGTTTACTCATTTGTAAGATATTTCATTTTTAAAGAATGTTTTGTGTGTATGTGTGTGTATTTCTTTTTTATGTTGAGAGAGAGACAGGCTGAGACTGACTTACTATGTAGCCTGGAACTTGAACAATGATCCCTCTACCTTCAATCCCCAAGTGCTGGGATTATTGGCATGAGCCACCATGGTTCAATTAGTCTATGAAGAGGCTTCTATGCTTCTTTTTTTTTTTAACATTCAATGATTTTAATAAATTAACTTCTATGTTTCTTGATGCCACTAGGGAGTAAGCCAAACTCTCAGGGGCAGAGAGGCTTAGAACTCACCAGTTAACTCTTGGGTTTTGATTTTGAAGTAATTTGTGATGAATGGTATGCACAGTGCTAGGGATAAGCATTTGTAAGCTGTCTTTTGACTGTGTGTACTCTTTTGCTTTAGCTGTTGCTTTGTCTGACATACAGCAAGCCTTAGCATATGTTCAGAGAACCAAAAACCTGAGAGTTGGATCTGACAGAGCTGTGAAAGAGACTAGAACTTGTTCTTTGTGTACTGTTGCTGCCCATCATGTGCTGACCCCACCTCTCTGCCTCAGAGAGCTAGCTCGCTGGTGCAGAATTGATTATGATACCTAGGAAATGTTACTGAATATTTTTTAGAAGCCCAGGTACAGAAACTCTTTTGGCAAATATTCTAATGGTCCAGTTTTGTCTCCCTTGATAAACGCACACAAGTGTCCTGAGAACTTTGAGCCAGTGCTGTGAGCAAAAGGAGGAGTGATGGGAAACTTTGACCTCTTCCTTGTTTGTCTTTTATCTGGAAAAAGCAGTCTTTGTGGTAGGAAGGAAGATTTCATGAGCAACTTGAGGAAATGGCATGTGCTGTGTTCAGCTCTTGAGATTTACACTGCATAGCAGCTCCTTAAAGTTCCAAGGAGTACATCAGTGATGGCAGTAGGTGGTTTCATTCAGTGTTTTCTAAATCACAACAGTCCTTTGGTTGAGTAATTAACCCTTGTAACAAGTATTTTTTAGTCACATCAAAAATTTGAATATTTTTGAGGCCAGTGAAGTATAAAGGTTCACTTCTTCCTTAGTGTTAGTTTGCCATCTAAGAACCTGAGGGTTTTCAAGACTCAGTCGGTACTAATAACGTCCCATTTCTGTATGCTGCTCATTAGAGGATACAGTTTTAGAGCAGTGTCTCATTATGGGAGATGCTGTGTGATGGTAATTGCTATAGAATAAATACCATTGTCTTTTCTTCCACGCTTGTTACACAACTAAGGAAAAATAACCTACATCGCAGAGCTAAGAGATAAGACTTTATTTTATTTTATTTTAAGACAAGGTCTTGCTGTGTAGACTTGGTGGGCTTAGAACTCACTATGTAGACATGCTAACTTTGAACTCAAAGAAATCTGCCTACTTCCTAAGAGTTGGTATTAAAGCTGTGTGCACCATGCCCTTTCAATTAAAAAAATTATCACTGTGCGTGTGCGCGTGCATGTATGTTTGGATGTTGGAGGAAAACTTTGTGTAGTCAATTCTCTCCTTCCACTGTTAATGTGGGTTCTAAGGATAGAACTCAGACATAAGAAAAAAAAAGTGCCTTTGCCCACTATCTGGTCAGCCCTTTAATTAATCTTTCAGGTTAGCTTACAAAGTAATGGGTTTCATTAAACCACTTTTGTACATAATGTGTAATTATACTTTGTTCTTATCCATTTTTCCCAGTGTTCTACCCAATTCCTGCCTCTAAATAGTCCCCCTTCTGCTTTTATGTCATGTATTTCATTGCCTTTTCTTCCTGCTTCCCTGTCTCTGAGCTAGAGTTTTGCTGTGTACGCATCCCAGGCTGGCCCTGAATTCACCACCCTCTGCTTCAGGCTTTATGGGTAGCTGGCATTGCAAACACGACCTTGCACCAATTAGGCATTTTCTTTTTCTTCCTTTCCTTTTTTTTTTTTCTTTTTTCTTTTTCCTTATGGAGATGACAAAACTAAAGCCTAAAGCTGTTGTTATTATCTAGTGCTGGGTAAGTAAATACTGTGTCTGACCCAGCCTGCCCTTGTCTGGCTTCCCTGATAGACTAGGCTGTTAGGATAGCATCATTAATAGACACCAGTAAGTATGTGTTGACTAGGAGTTCATCTCTTCCACATTTTCAAACCATGGTGCTGGTAATGCTAAGTTTCAAGTTGTAGAAAGTAAATATGTAGAAAGCCCCATATTCCAGTTATATCAACTACCAGGATTTTACTAGTCCTTTTGATTGAGTGGCATGGTATGAAGGAGTTGCCTTCTTGGAACTAAATAACAGGTCTAGAAAAGATGACATGACTTTCTTCCCACAGAAATCAGGGGGAGAATAGGACTAGGCTGCATACCTGTAGGACCTCATCAGGAGGTTGCCTGAGCAAAAGCTTGTCTTGTCAGGTGTGTACATAATCTTTTATTTCCTGAGACCAGTGGTTCTCAACCTTCCTAATGCTGTGACCCTTTAATACACTTCCTCATGTTTTGGGGATTCCCAAACATAAAATTATTTTCATTGCTACTTTATTACTCTAATTTTGCTACTGTTATGATTTTTGTTGTTGTTTTTTTGGGGGGTAGTTGTTTTTTTTTTTCGAGACAGGGTTTCTCTGTGTAACAGCTCTGGCTGTCCTGGACTTGCTTTGTAGACCAGGCCAGCCTCGAACTCACAGAGATCTGCCTGCCTCTGCCTCCCAAGTGTTGGGATTAAAGGCATGCGCCACCACTGCCCGGCTTTTTTTTGTTTGTTTGTTTTTGTTTTTTGAGACAAGGTTTCTCTGTGTAACAGCTCTGGCTGTCCTTGAACTCCCTCTGTAGACTGCTGGCCTTGAACTCAGAGTTCCGCCTGCCTCTACCTCCCAAGTGGTGGGATTAAAGGCATGCTCCACCACTGCCCGGATTTGTTATGAATGTAAATCTTTTTGGAGATAGAGGCTAAAGGAGTCGAGACCCACAGGTTTGAGAACCACTGCTTTACATGGGTGTACTGGACGGAAAGGCATTGTTGACTGTTTCTAGGCCTATGCTGCCAGTGTTTCCTCAGCTGGATCAGTGTAACTAGGAGTGAGAGGCAGCTATGGAAGGGCCAGCAGACATCCAGGAAACACTAATGACTGTCAGACAATTAGAGTCCCTTCTCCACTGTCATTTGTTCAAGCAATCAATCTTTGAAATTGGAATAGTGTACCATACCACTTTTATCCTCTAATCTGCTGAATGTGAGAACTGCAGAAGGCAGTTCAGTTTGAGTGATGCCTTTTTTTCTTTTTAAAGAAGTGACATTGTGTCTGGAATGAATGCAAGACCAAGCCACTGGTTCTTAGCCCCAAGGGAGACCAAGGGAGTACTGGTGAGGTCCACTCCTTCAGTGTATGTTCTGGTGGTGAGGTTAGGGCCCATGATTCTGCATGTCCAATGTATCCAGGTAGGTGTAGCTTTTCAGTTCCTCTCCATTAAGGTCTTCATAAGCAAGGAAAGAAAGCCTCCACCTCTTCAAGACCCCATGCCAGGTGATTACAGTCAGCTTGACCCAACCCTTGGAAATACTGTGCAAGGTAGTTGTCCCACTCACCATATGCATGCCATTAAAATAGAGTAACTTTTTCTGTCTTTGGTGGCAATAGATTAGAGTATACTGCATAAAGAGCAGTGGGCTGGGCAGTAACTAGAGAGTTCCTTGCTGCCTAAAACATTAATTTTTAAAGGACAACTTTTACATATATGTAAGTCAAAGGATAATGTTGATGAACTTACAGATGTGATGTTTAATGTAGAGGATATGTTAAAGTCTCTCGCTGTTTATTCATGACTGTTGTGTAGTTACAGGAGATATAAACAAACTGTAGATTGCTTTTGCAGTTATGATTATACAGTAAAATGTTAAGATTTGTTTCTTCACAAAAATGGTAAAGGGAATGAAAGGTTGACTTTAAGATTAATATATCTTTCAAATCACAGAAAAGATAAGGATATATTAAAGTGTTTTTAAAAGACTGTTACTGATATATATTTGTTTACTTTTTTGTTTATTTGATACAGAGTCTTTATAGGTAGCCTGGGCTTTCTTAAAACTTGCTTTGTAGCTCAGGGTAGCCCAACCTTGATCTTCCTGTCTCATCTCCAGAGTGCTGGGATTGCAGGTGTATGCAATTGTTTTCAATGCTAATTGATTATTGACCAACTTTATTTCAGAAATAAACAGTGTTAAAGGGTATATTTCAGAATAGTAGATATTGCAACATGACTAAATTGAAAATTCAACTATAAGATTTAGTTAAAGCACGGTATTCTTTATTAATGTTTTTTTGAAAGGTCAACTTGTTTTCAATGGAGTTCAGTGAAGTTACTTTCTGTTATTTGACAGAACCGCAAAATTATTTTTTTTAAAAAGTGGTGATCCAAGCAGTTGAACTGAAGGTATTCTGGGAAAACCTATTTATTGTGAAAATCATCTTTGCTCTTGGAATTAAAAGTAAATCTGGAAAGGAATTTACAAACAAGAAAAAGAAGTTTGGAATTGGACTCACAGGATCTGGGCTTGGAAATGCCTCAGGTAAATCACATGTGAAATAATGTGCTGTTTGATTCTCTGTGGTGATAGAAAGGGCACAATGTTGCTACTGGAAGCTTTCTGCATCTTAAAACACAGTTTGGCACACTGGCTTCAAAGACAGCTTATTTCTGCCCTTACCTAGATTTAAGTACATGCTTTTCGGTTTTCTTATTTGCTGTAGCCTTGAAGATTTCAATGAACTTGACACAAGGAGCATGGTGAGTATGTAGGTTAGTCACTAAGTTTTCTGGCTTCATGAGGACAGAATGAATTACCCAGAAATTTAATCTGCCACCCAAATCCCATTTTTGATATTCTGATATTTTGTTTTCCAGCTCTTGCTTTTCATTTACAACAATTCAGATGTGATTTTGTCTCACATATGAAGGCACACACAACTATGTTTTGTAAACATGTCCTAGAGTGGTATATTCATATTCATTCTCTCTCTCTCTCTCTCTCTCTCTCTCTCTCTCTCTGTGTGTGTGTGTGTGTGTGTGTCTAACTTTTTCTTTCTCTTGACCTGGTCTTGCTATTTAGATGAAACTGGCTTCAATTTCACAATCTTTGGCCTCAAAAAATGCTGGAATCATGTGCATACAATACCACACCAGGTTGAGACAACTCCTTTTGATTGGTTGGTCTCTTTGGGTTTGAGGCAGTTGCTAAAATAACCAGAAGCTTATTTGTCCCCATTCTTCTTATCCAAACTTTCTCCCTTTCTCTTTTTATGGTTAATTTTCACCCCCATCCCCCATTTCAGTGCTGTTTCCACTTTCGAAATCTAGAAATAATGAGCAGTTAAGAGTCCTAGGTGGGACTGTACAAGATGATGCCTTGGGCACGAGGATCAAAAAATGATTAGGATAGTTTGGAGACTGCAGCAGAGGCTAAAGAGGACGACATGGTGACTGTAACTTAAAGGACCAAAGGCTGCCCCATCCCAAACTCCGCCCAGAGGACGGCAGGTCCTTTTTTAGAGTTTGTGTCCAAACCAGGTGTGGTTTGCTGTCTATTGACTACGTGAATTGGAGCTCTAAAACTTGTTTTCTTAGGCTAAGTTTTTCTGGGAAGAAAGACCCCAAAGTTTTAGGTCTGGGGAAAGTAAAACAAAGGAAAACATCTGCTCTGGGAGTATATTGGAGAACACTGAGAAGGCGGCAGGTCAGGGTAGGAGGTGTGTGAGTAGACAAGAAGTGAATAGATGATGAATGCCTTAAAACACTTTTCTGCAGTGCCTTGTGGGAGAGTAAGAAAACTGTTTCAGTAGTTGCAGTTAGATTTCTGAGTGTGGCTTTTCTTTTCTTTGAGCCAGGGCAAACAACTGAGGTGATTTGGATAGGTGATGAAATGTAAAAGGGAGAGAGAGAAATAGGAGAGCAAGCCCACATTTCTACCAGACTTAGGAGGCTATTGTGTTGTTCCTGTTAGTTAGACTGAAAATATCAAAATTGGGCTGGCAAAATGCCCCGTGGGTAACAGCTCTTGCCACAGAACGTGCTTGACTTGAGTTCATTCTTCCAGACCCACATGAAGGAAAGAGAGAACTAACTTCAACAATTGTCTTCTGACCTCCACATGTTCCCTCCAAAAATATATATATATATATAAAAAGACACCCAGATGATCTTTGTTTGGGAAAGTAAGACACTGAACCCAGGAATATAGGTCTGACCTACTACTTCTGCAGCCCTCAAAAAACAGGAGGGCATTCTCTGCTTTAGGGGAATTAGAACAGAGTCTTGTTAGAGAAGAATTTAAAGAAATGTTTATATAGCTTTAAAAAACAAAGCGCCCAAATATCATATGCTGTCTCTAATGACCAAACTTCAATTTTTAGAAGTTGTTGTTAAGATTTACTGTTCTGATTTTTTCCTATAAATCTTGCTTTTTGCCTTGGAGAGTTCCATGTTCAGTTCTAGGAAAGCTCTTGGTGTGTTATACAAAAAAGACAGAATTATTTCCTGAAATAAATTATATACTGGGGTTAGGTTGGACTTATGTGTATTGAGTTGGACTTGAAGCTGTCTTTGACCTCCTAAAGTGAAAATGATTTTGTTGTAGCCCAGTGTAAGCGGAATGGACCCACCTTTTGGGGATGCCTTTCGAAGCCACACCTTTTCAGAACAGACTCTGATGAGCACAGATCTCTTAGCCAACAGTTCTGATCCAGATTTCATGTATGAGCTGGTAAGCAACATTTTCTTAGTTTTAGTTTTAATTGATTTGAATCAAAATGATGTAGAGTTTTTATTTATAAATGCTTGAAAGGAGAAAGTAATGTACATAATGTGGAGGCTCACACAGGTAAAGCATTACCCTAAGGAAAGAGGATTGTGGGGGCCACAAAGACCTGTTTTTTGTTTGTTTGTTTTAAATGTTTTTATTTTATTTTATGTACATTAGTGTTCTGCTTTCATATGTGAGAGAGTCAGATCCCCTAGAACAGGAGTTACAGACACTTGTGAGCTGCCCTGTGGGTGCTGGAAATTGAACCCGAAACCTTTGGAAGAGCAACCAGTGTTCCTAACCTCTGAGCCATCGCTCCAGACCCACAGATCTGTTTTTAAGAAAAGAAAAAGGATGTAGTGACTAGGGGCCAGGTTTGATTCTTGTGATTAAGTCTGGTAATTTTAGAAAGATACCCAGATTGATAAAAGTAGTAAATGAAGAGGTTGTCTGTCCCCAAGTCCAGGAATTAGGAAAGTAGGCGAGCATGAGATACACCGAATGGCTACAGGACTTCTTAGCTCACAGAATAAGGAACAAGGCATACATAAGATGTTTGATAGAGATGGCAAGACAAATTAGCAACTCTAAGCAATGTCATAGTTTATGGACCTGTTTCTGAGTAGACACAAAATTCCCAAGGGAAAAAAAGTAATTTCTTTTGTGTGCAGGGGTATTTTGCCTGCAATTGTCTGTGCATTACATGTATGCTGTGCCCACAAAGGCCAAAAGAGGGTGTATGATCCTGTGGAACTGGAAAGTTGTGAGCCACCTTGTGGGTGCTAGGAATGGAACAAGGGCCTCTGCAAGAGCAGCAAGTACTCTTAACTGCAGTCATCTCTGCCCTACCTTCTTTTTTTTTGTTTTTGTTTTTGTTTTTGTTTTTGTTTTTTTTTTTTGGTTTTTCGAGACAGGGTTTCTCTGAATATCTCTGGCTGTCCTGGACTCGCTTTGTAGACCAGGCTGGCCTCGAACTCACAAAGATCCGCCTGCCTCTGCCTCCCAAGTGCTGGGATTAAAGGCGTGCGCCACCACCGCCCGGCTTCTTTTGTTTTTTTTTTTAAGTCAAGATCTCACCTTGTAGCCTTGGCTGTCTTGGAACTTGCTATGTAGACTAGGCTGGCCTCAGATCTCAAGATACCTGCTTACTTCTGTCTCACGAGTGCTTGGATTAAAGGTTTGTGTCACCATGCCTAGCCCAAGGGTGTGGGGGCCACTTATATTTTATTTGTGCACATGAATGAAGGTGCACAAGAACAGGTGTTAGATCTCCCTGGAGCTGAGAGTTAAAGGTGGTTACAAGCTTCCAGACATCAGTGCCTAGAACCTAACCTGGGTTCTTTGGAAGAGCAGTAAGTGCTGTTAACTGCTGAGCCATTTTTGTAGCCCCAATATAATTTTAATTACATGTAATTTAAACAACACAGAAATGCTAAAAATTGTGATGTTGAGTATATAAGTCTGTTAATTCATTTAAAAATCATTGAATTCTGTAACTAATAAAAGTGGGTTATGACATATAAACTAAGTGAAATTAGACATACAAGAGACACACAGTCCAACATAAAATAAAAAAAAAACACAAACTAAAAATTCAGTGGAACAAAGTAAACTGGAAAACTGAAAATCCATTCCCTTTCTGAGCCTCCACTTTCGAGATTTTCCCCCAAAAGGTAACTACTGCCAGCAGATATAGATGACTATGTAAACATTTGGATATGCTTTTTACTTTGTATGGATGATATACTTGTATCCTTTAGTTTGCCCCCCCCCACACACACATTTTTTTAAAGGTTTTTTTTCAAGACAGCGTTTCTCTGTG
Organism: Lophiomys imhausi; assembly: GCA_907164525.1. NCBI lineage: Eukaryota > Metazoa > Chordata > Mammalia > Rodentia > Muridae > Lophiomys > Lophiomys imhausi. Next base: position 7,058,076 of record CAJQZJ010032904.1, read on the forward strand.
TATCTTTGACTGTCCTGGACTCACTTTGTAGACCAGGCTGGTCTTGAACTCACAGAGATCCGCCTGCCTCTGCCTCCCGAGTGCTGGGATTAAAGGTGTGCACCACCACTCCCAGCTTCCACCACATTTATTTAGTCTGTGTGTATGTGTCTGCTGGTATGTCACAGTGTATATGTTTAGGTCAGAGGATAACTTGAGAATGGTTCTCTCCTTGCATCATTTGGGTCCCAGGGGCTGCACTGAAGTGGTCAGGCTTGGCATTAGGCCTCTACCCATTGAGGCTTCTCTTCAGATGGAGTTTGCTTTTTCTTTTTCTTTTCTTTTTTTTTTAATTATTTTTTTATTTTTATGTTCATTGGTGTTTTGACTGCATGTATATCTGTTTGGAGGTGTCGGATCCTCTGGAACAGGAGTTACAGACAGGTGTGAGCTGCCATATGGATGCTGGGATTTGAACCCAGGTACTTTGGAAGAACAGCCAGTGCTCTTAACTGCTGAGCCATCTCTCCAGCCCCTTTTTGTTGTTGTTTTTTTTTTTTTTTTTTTTTGAGACAGGGTTTCTCTGTGTATCCCTGGCTGTCCTGGACTCACTTTGTAGACCAGGCTGGCCTTGCACTTGCAGAGATCCTCCTGCCTCTGCCTCCCGAGTGCTGGGATTAAAGGCTTGTGCCACCACGCCCGGCCAGGAGTTTGCTTTTTCTAAACATAAAAATATGTGATGGATAGATAGCTTTTTGTGTTAGTGCATTAGGGCTCAACTTCATTTTCCATGACTATAGAATGTAACTACATTTTTAAAAATTTATTCTTCGAGACAGAGTTTTACCTGTCTCTGGCTAGCCTGGAACTTGCTATGTAGACCAGGCTGGCCTCAAATTCACAGACATCATCCTGCTTCTGCCTTCTGAGTGGATTAAATGCATATGCCCTCACTCCAGGCCTTTTATTACATTGCAAAGTCATGTCTTTGCAGTGCATGAGGAATATTTGACTTCCCATGCAAAGAATTGTTACCTAGGTCTTATACGAGGTCTAACAATTTTACAGTTAACTTTCAGTACTCTCTGGGCTCTTTGCCTCCATATTTAATTTCCTCTTTAAGTGGAGGTATCCTGTGGTGAAGGTAAAGTCTTCAATATTTGCTTCTTACTTGAAGTTAATTTCTAAGGGACACTTGTAAGATCACAAGGGGCTTTGATATTTTTGCCTATATTTTAGCATCTCAAAGAATGTATTTTCTCACTTTTTCTTGCCCAGTGAAAGGAGAATAGATGTAAGGTATCATGTCAGTAGCCTTTATCTGAAAACAAACCAGAGGTAGAGTATTTATCTTGATATATGCAGGTATGGATGGAGGTGAATATTTTCTTCCTAAAGCATGGTATATGATTTCCCGTTTTAAACCTTCCTTAGGATAGAGAAATGAACTATCAACAGAATCCTAGAGACAACTTCCTTTCTTTGGAAGACTGCAAAGACATTGAAAATCTGGAGTCTTTCACAGATGTCCTGGATAATGAGGATGCTTTAACATCAAATTGGGAACAGTGGGATACATACTGTGAAGACCTAACTAAGTACACCAAACTAACCAGCTGTGACATCTGGGGGACAAAAGAAGTGGACTACTTGGGTCTTGATGACTTTTCTAGCCCTTACCAAGATGAAGAGGTCATAAGTAAAACTCCAACCTTGGCCCAGCTTAATAGTGAGGATTCTCAATCTGTTTCTGATTCCCTTTATTACCCTGATTCACTCTTCAGTGTCAAACAAAACTCCTTCCCCCCTTCATTCCCTAGTAAAAAGATCTCAACTAGAGCAGCTGCCCCTGTGTGTTCTTCAAAGACACTTCAGGCTGAGGTCCCATCGTTGGACTGTGTCCAAAAAGCAAGTAAGCCTACTTCAAGCACACAGATCATGGTGAAGACCAACATGTTTCATAATGAAAAGGTGAATTTTCATGTTGAATGTAAAGACTATGTAAAGAAAGCAAAGGTCAAGATCAACCCTGTGCAACAGGGCCGGCCCTTTCTGAGCCAGGCACACACAGAAGCAACAAAGGAGAGCACCTGCCACTGTGGAGCTGGGGCAAAGAGACAGGAGAAAAGGGGGACGGAGCCTCATCAGGGTCATGGTACTCCTGCTTTGCCTTTCAAAGAAACCCAGGAACTATTGCTTAGTCCTCTGCCCCAAGATCGTCCTGGGTCAGTTGCCACAGCAGAGAGTGGAGGCAGCCTTTCTGCCAGCACTTCTGTTTCAGATTCATCCCAGAAAAAAGAAGAGCACAATTATTCTCTTTTTGTCTCTGACAACATGAGAGAACAGCCAACCAAATGCAGTCCTGAAGACGATGAGGATGATGAAGACGATGTTGATGATGAGGACCATGATGAAGGGTTTGGCAGTGAGCATGAGCTTTCTGAAAATGAAGAGGAGGAAGAGGAAGAAGAGGATTATGAGGATGACAGAGATGATGATATTAGCGACACATTCTCTGAACCAGGTATAACTCTCGGAGCTTACTAAATTGACCTTTCTATTTACTGTTTGAAATAGGAAGCTTTTGTTTGGATGGTGACTTAGCTTAATTTGGAGATTAAATAACTTAATGTCTTTATTTAGATCAAGAGTAGCCTTTTCTGTCCTCATGGTTCTAAAGCCATCATTTGTGCTTATGTCATGGTTTGTGTCTTGATTCTTTGAGGGTTTGTTCTTATTTTTTTTCTGTCAAGTGACCTAGTTTGCCACCCTCTTGAGCACTTAAGATGCCAAAAGTATGTTGGTTTAAAGTACATTGCATGTGCCCCTCTACTGTGGTTAAGATAGGTGTTCAGAATAGTGAACCAAGGGATGTCAGCTCATATCACTCATGCTTTTAGCTGACAACAGCCTACTCAGTGAACAGTTTGAAGGCAATTTCTGTCTTTGTGTCTGTCTGCTGTATTTTATTAAGAAAACATATGCTCTGCCAGGTGTGGTGCATGCCTATAATCCCAACACTTGGAGGCAGAGGCAGGAAGATCACCAAAAATTTGAGAACATCCTGGTCTACATAGTTGGTGCCAGGCCACTCAGGAGTACATAGTGAGACCTTGTCTCTAAAAAGCAACAAATAGAAAAAAAAAGCACAGGAAGAGAAAGTTCATGCTACAGTTTGAAGAGCATGAAGGGGGATGCTTCATTTTGTGTACAGTACATACACATGAAAGAGAAAAAGAAACAGACTCTGTGGGGAGCCAGGTTACTTCAGCGTTGACATGTTTGGTCTGTAGCCACTATTGGCTGACTCTATTTGTAAAAACATTATGGCCAAATGGCACACAGTTAAAAATGCACAAAGAAGTGAAGAGTTCCAAGTTTAAGCAAAAGTTACCACTTGCTTCAAAATTTATCTTGATACTAATACTGCATAAAACCTGTTAAAAATGATACTGCAAATTATGACAGCGTCTTTTTATTTAAAATGGTGATTTCTGGCTTTTCATGCACTCTAAATGTTGACATTTTTCTGAAACTGGACAGTAACTATGTCGTAGTTAGTGCAGCACTGTTTCTGTGTGCATATGTATGTATGTGTAGAAGTGTATGCGGGTATGTGTGCAAATGCATTCAGGTAGGTGTGGATGTGGCTGATGCAGTGTCTATTAAACCCCCGGCCTCACATATGCTAGGTAGGTCTACCTCTGAGAGATGCTCTTCCAAAGCCCTCTTACTCATCAAAGATTTTCTCCTTTTAGATAATTTTTTAAATTCATACTTAGAAGTTGTTTGTTTTGGGTAGTTTTAAGTAAGTAAAAAGTTAATGTGGAGGAATAGAGTTTATATTTATTTTTCTTTGGTTTACTTTAGAATCCTGGATAATTTAGATAGAATTGTCTTTTCTCTTTGCCAGGACCATTTTTCTCATAGTACATTGATAAAATCTGCACTGAGATGTTGAAGGGAAATTTGGCCGGGTATATATATAGTAGGGGTAGTTTCTACAGCTCTGTCTGCTATTCAGGTGTGGCTCTGAAAGTCTGGCAGATTAGATCTAAGCATGGGATTCTTGCATAGAATTAGGGTTAGAGATAAGGGGTGTGTAACACAGAGAGGATTGATAAGTGAAGGCAATGGAATGTGGGGAAGGAAGTGCCTTCTCCAGTGGTGCTTGTAAGCAAGTGGATCCGAGGATCAGTAAGTCTCCGCATCACCAAGGCAAACAAGGACTGTGCTGTTCATACCATATGGGTTGTAGTTTTGCTTTTCATTGACTGACTTCATTGAGATATATTTAAGATACACAGCATGATATCTTGATATATTTATTACACTGCTATCACATGCTAATTAATATCCATCACTTGACATAATCATGTTTTCTGTTTTGAGTATTACATTACATTTCTAGATCTTACACTGCAAAACAGAAATTTGTTCTTTGACCAACACCTCACATGTCCACATGCCTTCAGCATCTAACAACCATGCTCTCTGCTTCTGTATGTTTGACTTTAGATTCCACATGGAATCCAAAATGGATACTTTGCACTCTGTACCTATTCTGTTTTACTTGGCATAGCAAATAAATCCATCTTGTCATAAATGTAAGCCTTCTATTGTATGTATTTGCATTTTTGTATCTATATTTTCTCCTCAGATGTTAGGGAGTGTTGTGAACGTAAGACTGCAGGTAGCTTTCAAGAGAATGGTTTCTATTTTATTTTTATTAATTTTTTTGAGACATGGTCATCTTATGTAGCCCTGGCTGTTCTGAACTTGCTGTGCAGACCAGCCTGGCCTCCACCTCACAAGAGATCTTCAGGCTTGTATCTCCTGAGTGTCTTCTGATTAAAGGTATGCACCTGGCCTTTTAAAACAAAACAAAAAAAGTTTATTTTTATTATTTTAGATTATGTTTGTGAGATGCTGGAGAGACAGCTCAGTGGTTTGGAACACTTGTGTTGCTCTTGGAGAGGACCCAGATATCGTTTCCAGCACCCAAGCAGTAGCCTACAACCATTTGTAACTGCACTTCAGGAGGTCCAGTGCTTGAGCACCAGGAACACACATGGTGTGGATACACACATACAAGCAGAATACTCATACACATAAAGTAAATACATCTTTTTTTTTAAATTATGTGTGTGTGTTTCTGCATGTGAGTATGTTCACTTGAGTCAGGTGCTTTCAGAGGCCTGAGGTGTCACATTCCCTGGAGTTGGAGTTAAAGGCAGTTGTGAGCTACCTGAGATGAATTCTGAGAATCAAGCTGAGGTCCTCTGAAAGAGCAGAAAATGCTCTTGAGCGCTGGTCATTTCTTTGGGCCTCTTTTCAGGGAAGTTGGATTACTGGATCATTTGATATTTTTATTTTCATTTAGTTATTTTAGATGCTGGTGCTCAAACTCAGGGCCTTGAGTATTCTGGGCTGGGCAGCTACTCTGCCACTGAGCTCTGTCTGTAGCCATTGGTTTCTGTGTGGTTTGTCTGTCCTAGGTATCAAACCCTGGTCATCGCATCTGCTAGACAAGTCCTGTATCACTGAGCCTATCTCCAGTCCTTGGTCTGCATTTTTTGAGCTAGGGTCTGGCTGTCTACTTTATACTTGCACTGAAGTATGTAACCTGGGCTGGCATCTAACTTGGAGTCCTCTAGCACACAGCCTCGTGAGCACTGGGATTGCAGGGTTATGTCACCATGCTAGGTTATTTTCAAAATTTTGAGGAACTTCCATACTGATTTCCATGATGATTATACCACTTTACATTTTCACTGACAATGAAACAAGAATTCTGTCTTCCCCATCTCCTTGACAACAGTTGCTATTCTACTGAGTCATTATGACCAATGTGTTATAGTGTCTCTCTGATTTATATTTGTGTTTTGTTGATGATTAGTAGTATTGAGATTGTTTTCATATACTTGCTGGTCTTTTGGATATCTTTTGAGGAATGTCTATTTTGTCCTTTACTCTGTTTCTAAGATGGGTTATCTTTTGTTTTGGATATTAACTCAATATTAGATATTCTGTTAGCATATATTTCTTCCATTGTATAGGCTGTCTCCTTACTGTTTTGACTGGTTTTGTTGTTCACAAACCTTAGAGTTTGATAAAACCCTATTCCTCTGTTTCTATTTGCATCACCTGTGCTTATGAGTCATCCACCAGATCAATGTCAAGAAGCTTCCTCCCATGGTTTCTTGTATCAACTTTCCTGTTTGAGGTGGATCTATGGCCTTCTCCATTCTGCCTCTATCTCCTCCTCCTGCTGCTTCCTCCCTTATTCCTTCTTCTATCTTCTCTTTTTCCTTCTCTAGACAACCTCTTCTCCTCCTCCCTTCCGTTGTTTTCCTCCACATTAAACTTAAGGTACTCTTTACTAAACTCCTCCTAAACAAAACAACTTTTGTGTGTTAAATGTGCAAAAAGAAAAGGAGAAACTTCAATTGCCATCTGCTATTGTTCTGTAGTACCTACTATCCCTCCCTTCTTCCTTCCCTCCCTCCCTCTTTCTTTCTTTCTCTTTCGTAGATCTTACTGTATTGTCCTGACTGGCCTGGTACTTGCTATGTAGCACAGGTTTTTCTTAAATTCATGGCACTCTTCCTGCCATAGTCAATTGAATACTTGGATTACAGACAAGAACCACCATGCCTGGCAATAAAATTCTTAAAACATGTTTTGTTTTTGTTTGTATAGATGTGTGTGTATGTGTCAGAAATTTTTAAAAATGATATGGTTTCATCCTTCATAAGATTGTGAGACTAGTTAGTTTTGTACCTTAACAGTCTGTCCTGGAAAATGCTGGGTTTTTTTTTTTTCTTTAAATAAATGTAGTTCACTGCTGTGGGATGGAAGCTTCTATGTATGTCTCTAAGGTTGTTCAAGTCTGCTATGTCCTTATTCTTTCTGACCTACCATTTATTGAAGATGGGTTGTATTTAAGTCCCTCACCACTAAATTATGCATTTTTTTTCTTGTCAGTAATGTTACTATTTGCTTTATATAGTTAGGTGTTTTGATGTAGGTATATTTACAAGTTTTTGTATCTTCTTGATGAATTAACCCCTTTTATGAGTATGCCCAGATCTTCTTTGTCTTTAGTGAGAGCTGCTTAAAGTCTGCTCCAAGTCTAGCACCCACAGCGTCATGGAGCACCCTGGCATCTCACTGTCACCTCAGTGTCTCTCTTGCTGTGCTGACATCTGCTATGTCCATTACGCTACACTGAACTTGCATCCTCCTGCCCCACCCACCCACTTAGCTTTACTTTATATTTTCATCGAGTGCTGATAGGTAATGATTTACTCAATTTTTTTTTTTTTTTTACAGTTAACTCAGTTTCTGACTGTCTGAATGTAGTTCTGAGGCACTGGGAATAAACCTAAAATCTTGCATATGCTAGGGAAGTATTCTACCACTGTGGTACACAGTGTTTATAGTTCTTTGATATTTTCATTCATAATCTCTTTCTCTTTCTCTCTGCTGTGTACACACACACACACACACACACACACACACACACACACACTGAATACATTCCTTTCATACCTTAGTACAGCTGTTCTCAACCTGTGGGTCATGACCCCTTTGGGGTCCTATATCTAATGTCCTGCATATCAGGTATTTACATTACAATTCACAACACTAGCAAAAATAAAACAAAAAAAACCCAAAGTTATGAAATAGCAACAAGATAATTTTGTGGTTGGAGGTCATCACAGTGTGGGGAATTGTGTTAAAGAGTCACAGCATTAGGAAGGTTGAGAACCACTGCCCTACTATTCCTTATCTCCACTCTTCCCCTTCCTGTTTAGTTCCCTTTATTTCCCTAGTGTCACTTGTACTTGCATGTCATCTGATTTTAAGTCTCTATGTAAAATCTAGGATCCCCAAATAAGAGAAAACATACATGAGTCCTTATAAAATAGACAGATCCCTTCATGGGATTTATCTTTCTCTTTAAATCAGAGCATTCCTTCAGGTGTCTTCTGCAGAGCTGGTTTGGTGGTCACAAAATCTGCTAGCCTGTTTTTAATCATTTTAAAAACTAGCCAACACTCTTGTCCTGTGCTGATTTTTTTTTTTTAAATCTATCTGTGTTCTCTTGGAATTCGTTCAGGAATTTTTTTATGTCTTTTTTTTGTTTCTTTAAACATACTTAAAATTGTTCTCTGGAGTTCTTTGTCGGGATTTCATCTAATTCAATGTCATTGGAGGCCAATACTGTGGGATTGGTAAAATTTGGAGGGGTCATGTTGCCTTTTTTGTTTTCATTTTTTCATAGGGATTTATGCATATGGGATTAAAATTTTGATTTCTGTGTCTTTTTAAATCACTCATTTCTTCTAGTAGAAGTGTTTAAAACACTTAGGAGAGACTAGGTTGTAATAGGATTGAGATACCATTTTGCTCTGCTATACTGGTGTTTGGTGTACTAGTTAAGTCCCCAGGACTCTGAAAATAAAATATTGTCTACGGAAAAAAAAATCACTAGAAAAATATAGGCCCACTGTGAACTTACAGTAATAGTTAAATAACAATCACCCCTTAAAGCCCTAACTATTTTAGGAAATAAAGGAACACTAATAGCATGATAGACTAAGACGCTAGTTATTGTCAGATGAGTAGAAATGAAAAAAGACCTAGTGGTTAGTATTGGGTTGATACAGAAAAAATAGAGGAAGGAAAAGTAGAGAGGGTGAAGTAAGGGCACAGTGAGGCAGTTTGCATAAAGGAGAATGAAGAGAAAGATGTAAAGAAATGCAATCAGAATGATCTGAAAGATTCACAGGTCCCAAGAGCTTGAGATAAGGAGACCTTGCAAACCAGGCTAGCCCATATCCTTTGGGAAAATCTAGCAAATGGAAAATGAAAAGGCAAAGAATATAGGCTTTGGGGAAAAAGAAAAAAAAAAGGAGATTGGAGGGATAAGAGTAAGAGGAGAGCAGAAGGGCAGACTGACTTGGTTAAATTGGCACTGGTTACTGAATAAAGGAGTATCAAATGTAGAGGGAAGAGCTTGATGGGTGTAGTATCTGAATGCAGTCTGCCCTGATTTCCTGGTTACAGCCTCAACTCTTTAGGGGTCCTTCCTGCTCGCTCAGGTGTTTATTAACTCTGAGTTGTTCTTCACAGATAGTGTCACAGCTCACTGGCCTGTCTTTGGGATGGTTTTTTCCAGTGTCCCAGGCTGCTTGGAACCTATGTCAGTGTTCCTTTGCTAATAACTCTGTCTCCAGCCATGTTTTCTCCCTTGTTGAGTACTTTGCGATTCTGAAGCAGACTTTCTCACATGTTTTAGTCAGTCTGCTTGCCCAGGTTTCAGCATACATTCCAGTAATGTTTGTCCTGCATTTTACGAGAGAATGGTTCACCAAGGCTTTTGATTTGGCAAGTTTTTGTTGTTGTTGTTTTGTTTCATTTGTGTTTTCATTTTGTTTTGTTTTCATATTTCAGTATGGGCAACATAACCTTTTTTTCTCTTACGGTTATTCTTGTTGAGAGTAGTATTTGACTTCTTCCTTCCCATAGCACTTCCACAAAGTCTCAACACAAGATGAAGGTGGACTCCTTTGAATGTTGTGTCAGACAAAGCACATCACTCTTGGAGTTGCTCACCAGCAAAGGTCAGCCTTTGCTGATCAGGTGAGGTCTTTCATACCTTAGACTGTGACCTTTATGGTTCCTGCAGTGTCCGAGGGTTCAGCATGCTTGGGATGGCCTGACCCATAAAAGTTTTGACTGTGTCTTGACACTACTTCCACTGGAGCTCTTGATCAGAAAGGACCTTTTCTGCTTTTGATGTGACTGTTTTCCTTACTACTAACTAGACTACACATTTGCAGCCACTATCCACTGTTTCAGATAGCCAGCTTCTAGCTTTTCCTGGTTTATTCCCCAAAGATTCTAACAGACCATGCTGGTATGCTCACCATAGTGGATTTGCATTTTTAGTTTTTTGAGATCACATAAGTGAACTCAAATACTCTCAATCCCCACACCACCATTTCTATTTTCTCAGAATTTTGACTCATACAGAGAATACAAGTTTTGTAGTCTGTCCGGTCACATCCTCTTTCCTTTTCTTCCTTTGCATAAGCTTTGGTTGGGAGATTGCTCTTCTTAAGCAGTTAGACAGTGGCTGTATGCATTAGCTGGCACTTAGTAGAATCAGGTTCTCCTCTTACATCTAAGTATGCTGCTAAATGTCTGAATGAAAATGACATTTAAATTCATTCACTTTGGGTTGACTTGGCATGAATCTTTTGGTTAGTATTGCTTGTGCAGTTCTCCATATGTTAGTGAATGACATACTTGAACCATAAAATTAACACAATTTTGTAGAACTTATTTGGACTTTTAAAAAAAATTTGGTGCAAATTATTTCTCTTCTTGAAAGATTTAAACCAGCAACTTGAGGGGTGCAGAGGTAAATTGTGAGTGAGAACTAGGAAGACATTTTTTGAAACAATAAAGTAAGGCTAGTTATACTCCTGTCAGAGTACTAGTCGGGGTTGGATGATTGGGTTACAAAGGCCCTTTTGTGATAACTGGCTCCTGAGATGCTGTTTCTTGGCAAATGCTGTGCAGTTGAGTCTGCAAAGTTCCAGGAGAGGTGCAAAATAGAGTTTCAGTTCCTCTTCTGGATCAACTGCCAAGTGCTAATCAAGCCTTTCTGTAGACTGGCTACAACTGTTTGGGGTTGTAAAATTACATGGTTCAAGAGCAAGAGCTCACTTCCTTAAAAGTGAGAACTTATTTTGTAATTCCCACTGAGCATTTTTCACAATTGACTTTACCTATAGTCTGTACAAACTAAAGATGTGTGGTTTGAATTTTGTAAATGTAGCATTTTTTTCTTTTTGTTGTCATTATTTTGTTTTTGAGACATGAGATCTACTATAGTCCAAGCTGGCCTAGACTTAGTATGTAACTACAGGTGACTTTGAACTCCTGATTCTCTCAGTTCTACTTCCCAAGTATTAGGATAAAGTGTTCACCACCACTCCTAGCTTAACCTCCTTTTAATTATATCAGCAAGGAGTGAGTTAGATCATTATGGCCATATATCAAACAAAAAAGAAGGAGCGTGGACAATGGAATCAAGAAATCATTTATGAAAACATGTTTTAGTAATGTTTTATATTAGGCATTGTGTGTATTAGGTATATGAAGATTAGTATAATCCTTGCCTTAATAGAATTCAGAGTTGAACAGACTTATTTGCTGTTAGAATTTTTCAGTCATCCCTCCTTAACATTGCAGTGCTGGGGATGGAACTTTGTGCCTTCCACATGGTATGCTGTAGCTAGCTCTGCCATGGACCAGCCTCTCCAGCTCCTCTCAAAGTCTCTCACTTTTATTTATTTTTTGAGACAGGGTCTCTCTGTAGCCCTGGGTTCTGGAACTCACTATATAGATCAGGCTAGCCTCAGACTCACAGAGGCCTGCCTGACCCTGCTTCCTGAGTACTGGGATTAAAGGTATGTACTACAACACCAGGCTTTTTCAGAGTGTCTTAATATGTTTATGTGCTATGTGGCTTGGCCAGCCAGGGATGCAGGATCATGGTTTTGTAAAATTTAACTTGGCCAGATTCATTTTGGGTGGTGGTGAGACTCTGCTACAGAAAAGTATTCCTTAGGACATATTTTGTGAGAAAAACAAATGGCCCTGGATGTTAGACCAGTGATGCAAGCATATCATTTCTCTTCATTTTTCTTGGTCACCTTTGCATTTATATTGAAAAGCATGTGGCTGGAGACACTGTGAGTTGGAAGTGGGGTGGTGATAAATTATGGGACATGAGGTTGGGTGTGGTGGAACACACCTTTAATCCCAGCACTCAGGAGGCAGAAGTAGGTAATTTTTGTGAGTTCAAGGCCAGCCTGGTCTACAGAGGGTGTTCCAGGACAGCAGGTACTGTTACACAGAGAAACCCTGTATTGAAAAACAAAAAACAAAACCCAAAAAATTAAGGGGACACATTATTAGAAAAGGTTGGGTCAGAAAGTTGGCAGCCCCTAATTGCTCCTGGGGAAAAGATTAGAGACTTAAGTAAATTTAATACCTGGTTTGGGTGAGAAGAAGCAGTGAACATTGTTGTGACTCCGAATTTAGCTTGAAATGAGCAAGACTTTAGATCACTCAACCAGTTAGGTAGAGGAGTGAGATATGGACTCAGAGCTAGGCTTCTTGACTAAGACTTGACTCATCTTGGTTCTGCTGATTGTGCCAGGCCCTCTCATCATGTTAGCTTGTACAGCTGAGGCAATGCCTTCCTCATGGATTCTTAGAAATGTCCGATGAATTGCATGAGCATTGAGTGAATGAAAGTGTCTTGCCACCTGCAGACTGGCAAAGGTAGAATGCTGGCTAGGGGAACATACTGAAATATGGAGTGAAGGAGATTGCTTAGGGAAGTGGAATAAAACCTCTCCCTATGCTTTGGATTGGGGTAGAATTAAATGCGTAAAACACTGGTTATGGGTGCTGGTAGGGAGATAAGCTTGTTTTGGTTATCCATATGTCTGTTTGGGGATGTGTAATCTCTGTGAACCAGTAATTTTTTGCTTAGCTACTATGGAGTGAGCACCAATTAAAAATGCCTCAGGTGGTGGCATAATGTGACCCTTGCCTCTTTTCCAAAGATGGGTTGATAACTAGAACAAGGTAAAATCCTCTATCTGAAATAAAATATATACACTATACTATTTTTAAAGATTTTAAAATTTCATTTATCTATTTGTTTATTGTGTATGTGGAGGTGCCACAATACACATGTGGAGGTCAGAGAATAGCTTTTAAGAGTCAGTTCTCTATCTACCATGAGTGTCCTAAGGATCAAACTTAGGTTGTTAAATTGGGCAGTAAGTGCCTTTACCTGCTGAGCCATCTCATTTGCCCATGCAACCATTTGTTTTTTAAAACAGAGAACCTAAGGTTCATTGTTACACTGCATTCCACATTGCTTTTGAAGAAATGGTTGTTACATATTTTGGTCATGGGTGAAATGAAACACATTCAGCATATACAACAGCATGTACCTCATTGTCTATATGTATGTACACTCTTTGAGGGATAGAAAAGGAAGAAGCTTAACTTCGCATGTCTGTACATTGTTGAGCCACACAGGAATGTACTATAAATGTTAGGAATGAAGCACAAAGTTTTTCTGCGCTATTGCTCAGACATCATTCTGCTCTTTGAATTTATCTCTTTAATCCTTTTTTTAGTAGTACAAACCTCACACATGCCAAGCAAGTGCCCCAACCACTTAGTTACTATCCAGACTTCTTTTTTACATTCTGTTTATTGAGATATATATTATTTATTTATTGTTTTTCGAGACAGGGTTTCTCTGTATAACAGCCTGGCTGTCCTGGACTCACTTTGTAGACCTGGCTGGCTTCATACTCAGAGATCCGCCTGCTTCTGCCTCCCGAGTGCTGGGATTAAAGGCGTGCGCCACCACGCACGGCTAAGATATAATTTTCACACAGCAAGACTTGACTGTGTTTGGTGTAGCCTTGTATGAGTACTTTGGGTGTATGAATTTTGACAAATGCGGGTAGCCGTTCCTGTAACAACCACTACAATCAAGATACAGAAAGTCCTTTGATCACTCCCAAAATCATGTTCCTTTATAATCATACCCTTACTCCACCCAAACCCCTGAGAGCCACGGTATCTCTTTACTCTGCATTTTCTAGATTTTATGTAAATAGAATCCTACTCTGCTGATTGTGACTTTGAA
>CAJQZJ010032904.1:7072216-7097151 GCA_907164525.1 Lophiomys imhausi
AGGCACACCATCTAGGGTGTGGGGTTCCACTAACCTGCAGCAGATTCAATGACTCACTGGTGGGTAGAATTTTTCCTAGGATAGATATGCTAGGTTCCTGTCTATTTGGGTGACACACATAAATATTAAAAGGAAGACATTAGGAATCACAGTGTAGTATCTAAGTACTATTCTATGATGACACCTTTTTATTTACAGACTATTAGTTTTTGTAACCAACCCCATGTAGATAAAGCTGTTACATATTTAATACAGTGCAGTACTCTTGTATACATGGAATAAATGTGACTTGAACTCTTCTAGGCAATTCTGTTTAACCCCAAACCAACATGGTAAACTGGGGTACCATAGTTGGCAGCATTGTTAAACTTTATAAAACTTGAAATTACAGATATATGTGTGAGTACTTCTCATTTTATCACCATCAGTGGCATCTAGTCCAGGATTTACATCATCTGAACAGATTTATAGAGAAATTCAGCATACTTGATTTGTAAAAGCCAGATATCAGCGGAGTTATGTTTCTGTTGTGGTGCCTGGGTCTACTTTTTATTAGTTTCTTAGTGTAATGGCACTTTGATTCCTATTATTGTATTTGTCTTCTTAATCATGTGAAGATTCTACAATATCTTGTGCTAATTTCCAAAAATCAAAGGGAAATCCATGCTAGATAGTTGTGTAGTTACATGTTTATTAATTTCTGGATATTATGAGTTTGAGATACTGGACTTTATAAACCTGATTTATTTTTTTTGACATGGTAATGTTTCAGGTGAAAGAAATTGTCTCAAGTTATACATAGAAGGATTTTTGTTGTTGTTGTGAGAGTCTTATTGAATGTGTGGAGCTTGATGGTTGTGGGACCATGTTTTTAAGGCTATGAAAATGACTCTGTGGAGGACTTAAAGGACATGACTTCCACCTCTTCTCGGAAGAGAGGGAAGAGGAGGTACTTCTGGGAGTACAGTGAGCAACTTACACCATCGCAGCAAGAGAGGGTTCTGAGGCCATCTGAATGGAATCGAGACACCTTGCCAAGTAATATGTACCAGAAAAATGGCTTACATCATGGTAAGAATGATTCAAAATATTTAGTGCCCCCTTTTCTCTTTTTTAGGAAGTAGAGGTTTTTTGTTTTGTTTTGTATTTTGGGTTTTTTTTTTTTTTGAGTCTTTGAGTATGAGTCTTCATATGTAGCCTAGACTGGCCCCTAACTCTCTGTGAAGCCCAGAGTAGCCTTGAATTTTGAATCCCTCATCATTCTTCCAGACTCTAAGACTATAAAGTTATGGTGTATGCCACCATATCTATCTTGTGTCATTGTAAACAGAGATAACAAACCATAATGCTTAGTGCACGTGGGTTTTCAGCCCTTCACAGCCAACTGGATAGGGCGTTGAGGAGAGTTTTCTGTCATAATGGTTCCTTCTTGCAAATAGCTTCTATCAATGTGGAGAACCATCATTTCTTGTACCCTCTTTCTCCACTTACTCCAAGAAATGGTCAAGAGATTGTTGGTTCTTGACCTGTCAAAAACAAACAATACACTGGGGAGAAAGCAGAAGACCTTCATCACTCTGTTCATTTCCATCCACCCAGACCTAATTTAATGGGGAGACTGATTAAAGGTGGTGAGGAGAAAAGCAGAGGGAAGAAGGAAACGTGGTGGAAAAAGAGTGGAGAGAGGAGTCTATAGATAAGAGTCAGGAGAAGCTTAGATCAAGACTGGAGCTGTGGATCCAGAGAGCTGTGAGTAAGTAGACTTTATTGTGTCACATTAGCATCTAGCACTCTGCCAAAAGGACACAGGGAAGGTGTGAATGAATGAGGAGTGCACAGTCATGCCATAGACTTCACTGCTGAGCATCTTGGAAGAAATAGCTGGCCCCCACTATGTCTGTTACTCAGGCCTTGTTTTCCAATCCCAGGTCTGTACTCTACTATCTCTCAGTGAATTTTTACTTCACACTTTTTTTTTTTTGAAACCAGAAATGAAAAAACAAAGTCCAGTAAATAATCCCATGTAGCTTGTGATGAGTCTTGGGAAAGTTGTTGAGTGTACTATAGAACTTGAGGAATGGGCTGGGGCTGCGGTGTGGTTCAGTGGACAGTGCTTACCTTGAGGTCCTTATGCTTGAGGCCCTGGGCTTTTTGGATTTGGGCAATTAGAGGTGGAAGAGAGGGGAGTGAGGGAGGGAGATGAAGAAGAGCTTTTAAAAACAAGGTGATCTCCCTCTTTGTCTGACGACTTATTAGTCCCTAAGTCACGACTTGGTTTAGGTAAACTCTCCTGGATTTTTATACAGTTGAGCTCGGTTAACCTTGAGATGTAAGATACTTAGTCTTACTATGCAAAGAGTTAGGATTCTGTTACACCGAGGTTCACACTCTGAGGAGAGCAACACTGAGGCAGTAGAATCAGTCCATTTTGTTTCCAGATGAATGAAGACTGAGTCTAGGTCTTCATGTATTCTAGCCCATTATTCTCTGATGTACTGAGCTACACATCCCTATGATACTTTCACCTCTGTAGCCACAGGACTGGATGGAGAGAGAGAGTGTGTGTGTTTGTGTATGTGTGTGAGTCTAGCTCTTCTAAGTTAGGACATTCTGTGTTTCCTGAAATGCACAGGAGATGTAAAATGAAAAGTGGCTGGTGCTGGTGGCTATAGAAACTGCTGCATGTCTTGTTCACTAAAATGATCTAACTTAAACGTCCTTCAAATGATCTGTAGGAAAATACGCAGTTAAGAAGTCACGGAGAACTGATGTGGAAGACCTGACTCCGAACCCTAAAAAACTGCTCCAGATTGGTAATGAACTACGAAAGCTGAATAAGGTGATAAGTGACCTGACTCCAGTTAGTGAACTTCCCTTAACAGCCCGGCCAAGGTCAAGGAAAGAAAAAAATAAGCTGGCCTCCAGGTAAATTCTAATGATGCTCACCCATGTGAATAGTCTCTAGGAGGTAAGATTAGAGTTTGAGATTTTGTAGAAGAGGTGATCTTCAGAAATAATTTGTTAAATAACTACTGTAGTGAGTTTGTTTGTTGTTTTTAAATGAAAGATGGCATTTATCCTTTTTGGAAAAAGTTTTGAGGGTAAGGCAAACAAAATAAGTGCATTGTATTATGGTATAACTGAAAAGTTTTGAAACTCATGTTTGCTTTTTGGTAAGTCAGGTGACAGAAGTATAGTTAGCAATAAAATTGGTTTAAGTATGCTATTATGAGTTTGAGGAACATACCCAGTTATATAACCACTAACATGGTCAAGATATAATAACATTTTCACCACCTTAAAAAATTATAAAGCCTGGTGGTTGTGGCAGTGCACCATGCCTTTAATTGCAGCACTCAGGAGGCAGAGGCTGGCACAGATCTCTGAGTTTGAGGCCAGCATGGTCTACAGAGCTAGTTCCATGACAGCCAGGGTTACACAGAGAAGCCCTATCTTGAAAATAAAAAAGGAAAATTATAAAAACAATCCTTTCACTCTTAGCTTTTCACAACCATTGATTTATTTCATGTGTACAGATGTTTTGCCTGCATGTATGTCCATCCATATACCACTTGCAGGCATGGTGCCCACAGAAGCCAGAAGGGGGTGTTGAATCCACAAATGATTATGAGATGCTGTGTGGGTGCTGGGAATAGAACCCAGGTCTTCTGGAAGAGCAGTCAGTGCTCTGAGTTGCTGAGCCATCTCTCCAGCCTCAAGATCTTTTTCTAAATTAACAGTGTCTCATAGTGATCTGTCCTTTTCCAGAATATCACATGGATGGAATATACTGTAGTAGCCTGAGTCTGTCTGCCTTTAACTTAATGTGGTGCATTTGAGATCCATCCATGCTATCACATGGACAACTGATTTCTTTGATTACTATGTAATCAGTCTTTATAGGTAAACTTTTATTCTACAGTTTATCTGCTTACCAGATGTGAAAGACCTTTGAGATCTTTCCAGTTTTTGGCATATTCTAATAAAGCTGCTGTAAACATTGACTTAGAGATGTTTGTATAGGTATGAGTTTACAGGTTTTTTTTTGGGGGGGAGGGTGGTAAATGCCCCGGTCTATATGAATTATCTTTTTTTTTTTTTTTTTTGGTTTTTCGAGACAGGGTTTCTCTGTGTAACAGCCCTGGCTGTCCTGGTCTCACTTTTGTAGACCAGGCTGGCCTCGAACTCACAGAGATCCGCCTGCCTCTGCCTCCCAAGTGCTGGAATTAAAGGCATGCGCCACCACCGCCCGGCTGAATTATCTTTTTAAAAAAACTATCTGCCAGCCAGGTGGTGGTGAAAGATGCCTTTAATCCCAGCACTCAGGAGGCAGAGACAGGTGAATCTCTGAGTTCGAGGCCAGCCTGGTCTACAGAGTGAGTGCCAGGACAGACAGGACTACACAGAGAAACCCTGTCTCAAGAAACCAAAAAACAAATCAACCAGTCTTCCAGGATAGCTCTGAGAACTGTTTTACACCCACCAGAGCACGACTGGCTCACACCCTCTACAATTGGGGCCTTGTCTGCTGCTGTTTATTTTTAAGCACTTTAATGAGTATCTACATAACAACTTTAGTTTTTGAATGTTTACTTAATTTTAAAGTGTTGATTTGGATGACTGGTGATGTATGGTTTATGATTCAGTTCTTTGATAAACATCAGTAAACAAGTGACTTAGTTACTATTAGAAACGTGTGGGTTGAAGAAGTGGCTCAGAAGTTAAGAACACTTGTTCTTCCAGGGCACCCAAATTCTGTTCCCAGCACCCACATGGTGCTCACAACTGCCTATATAACTCCAGCTCCATGAGGATCCAGCAACTTCTTCTGACCTCTGCAGGCACCTGCATACATTACATATAGCATTATACTCACACCTACACACAAATAAATTAAAATAAATCTTTTTTGGTGGGGAGAGGTTAAGACAGGGTTTCTCTGTAAATACTTGGCTGTCCTGAAACATGTTCTGTAGACCAAGCTGGAGTCGAACTCATAGAGATCCACCTGCCTCTGCCTCCCAAGTGCTGGGATTAAAGGCATGTGCACCACCGCCTGGTCAAAAATAAATTTTAAAAAAGAAAAGACAAGACAATGTCTATTTGTACCAGTGAGATAGCTTCAGCAGGTAAAAGTACTTGCCAATCCAACCTCATGAGCCACATTCAATTCCAGGTCCCAGAGAAGGGCAGAAACAACCTCTAAAACCTGTCCTCTGATCTCTACACATGTATGTATGTAGCATGTGCCTGAAAACACACACATTCACATACACTCCTGTCCACACTCACTCTCTAACATACAACAAGAAGAAGATAATTTCAAAGAGAGAAAAATATCTGTTTGATAGTGGCAAAAGGAAGCATATTATTTAAATATTATTTAATTTTTTTTCTTATTTAAGGAAATTCATTCTGAAGTCTCTAAAGGTAAAATTAACTAATTATAAGTCTTCCTTTCACAGAGCTTGTAGGCTAAAGAAGAAAGCCCAGTATGAAGCTAATAAAGTGAAGCTGTGGGGCCTCAACACTGAATACGGTAAACCTCAGTCTTCAGTTTTGCTTTCTCCTTGGTTTGCGTATTTTTCCTGAACTCTGCCTACTATTTAGCTCTCCTCTTTTGTTGTTGTTGGTTCTTGTTTGTGTTTTTTTTTTTTTGTGAAGGGAGAGGGTTTGCAACAGCTCCAGCTGTTCTGGACTCACTCTGTAGACCAGGCTGGCCTTGAATTCACAGAGATCCACCTGTCTCCCAAGTGCTGGGATTAAAGGGGTGTGCCACATGCAGCTTGGCTCTCCTGTTTTGCAGTTATCTATTCAGAAAAGCAACATTCCCACTGTCAGTTCATTCTTGTCTATAAGAGTGACTGTCTGGATCTGTGGTCCCTTAGACAAATGTCACTACTATCCTCATGAGCTAATCCATGGTCAGCTCTTCCTTGTTGTAATTGTGTCTAGGTGGGCCAGCATGGTTGACTGACTTGAATATTTCCCTTTGCTTGAATTGTGTAGATAGTGTAGATCTGTGTTTTTCAGGATTTCAGTACACATTGAAATCCATGTGTATTCATTAAAATACAGATCTCTGGACTTTCTTAGATCTTCTGAATTGTAGCAGAATCCAGGAGTCCTCTTTTTCTTTTTCTTTTTTTGGTTGTTGTTATTGTTGAGTATCTCAACTCTTTAGAACTTACTATATAGACCAGGCTGGCCACAAACTTGCAGAGATCCTCCTGCTTCTGTGTCCTGAGGACTGGGTTAAAGGTATGCACCATCATATCCAATGGAATCCATATTTTTGACATTCCTCGTATTCTGGGTTATTTTGGTGTCTTTCTTTCTTCCTTTCTTTCCTTCCTTTCCTTTCTTTTCTTCTTTCTTGTCTTTTGTGGCTAGAAATCCAACCCAGAGCTTTGTGCATGCTAGTAAGGTGAGTGTTCAACCTCTGAACAGTGTTTTTAGCCCTTCAATTTTTAATTGAATATGGTTTTGTTACTAAAAAGCAAATTCTTCCATGTTAGTGACATATTCTAAGTGTTTTTGTTCTGTCTTATAGACAATTTATTGTTTGTAATCAATTCCATCAAGCAAGACATTGTAAACCGAGTTCAGAATCCAAGAGAGGAGAGAGGACCCAACATGGGGCAGAAGCTTGAAATCCTCATTAAAGACACACTCGGTAAGGAGATCATGTTAGATAACAACAGCTTGTTCCATATGGTGCCAGAGTCAGAGAGGAGTCCTTTAATTTTAAGGAAACCGGATACTCTTAGTGTCTTCCCCTCCATTCCCATCTACCCTCACCTCTTGATAGGGATTTCTCTCTCTCAGTATTTTCACAGGATTTTAACAAACTTGTACATCTGGCTTCTCATCCCTGACCAGATCGTACACTGTGGAGAGGATCAGAAAGGCCAGACTGGCTAGTGGCTTGTGGGAGGAATATCTAGTACATAAATTTGAGATGCTACAGGGCCAGGAGCTCAGGTGCAGTAAGAGCAAGTCACCTGTCAGATCACATTTCCTAGGGCTATACAGCATATTGCTGTCCCAGCAAATCCCACACAAGCCACCGTAAAAGGCCAGATGTTCATCTTGAGTACAATCAAAAAGAATCTCAGATGAAGAGCAGGTCCTAAACACCAGTAGTGTCCTAGACAGTCACCCAGTGCCTGTGAAATTGCGCACAGGAAAGCAGTAAAGCCGTTGGCGTGACTTCAGTACATGGATGGTTTTATGTAGTCTTTAAAGTGCTTCCCATATGCCTTTTCTTTAAAAGCATCTCAGTTTTCATGTATTAGTTTGAAGGAGAACTTAATATCATGAGATAAAATTACTAAAACTTTTGGTTTTTAATTTAAAAGTTTTTGCATATCCATTAGTATGGTTCCTTATGTAACAGTTTGACCTGTTACAAAGTGCTGAGCACACATTTTCTTTCCTTGACTATCTTGAGGGTGTTTCTCCTTCTAGTATAAAATGTTAATATTAAAGAGCTGATACCTGCATTGGTGTTTCTTGATGGGTTGCTTGTTACTTTTGCCTAGATACAGAATTTCCTCAGGTCATGCTTGTCTCTTTTTCACTCAGTGTGCACTTTAAGGTCTCTGTTACTAGACTCTTTGCTCTGCTTTTCCTGGGGACGCCTTCTCACCTGTAGGTCAGATCTCCCTTGCTTAGTTTATCTCTGCTCTTTGTTACTTCTTTTTAAAAATTTTTTATTTCCTTATTTTTTTTCATTTTCACTTTCCCTAAATCAGTATTCTTGTGTCATATTGTGAGAGGTGTGAGTGTGTTTGTATTTGCTTGTTTGTGTGTGTATGTGTGTGTACACATCCTGGGTATGGAAGGGTCTCAAATATGCTGGGCAAAAATACTACCACTGGATGTAATATATGAGAAAAAAGAAGAAAGAATACTTTTACCACTGAGCCATAGCCTCACCTCCTCTTGTTGCTTTTATTTATTCATTTTTTAACTTAAGGAATTTTCCTTTTATTTTCTGTGTTCTATGTTTACCAGGTCATAGGACAACTTGGAGGAGTAGTTCTTTCTTACTATATGGGTCGTGGGGAATCAAACTCAGGTTGTCAGGCCTGGCAGCAAACTCCTTTACCCCCTGAATCATCTTACCAGTTCCCTTCTGTTTTTTTGAGGTTCATTTTACATAGTCCAGGCTGACTTCAAACTCAGGCAGTCCTCCTTGTTTTAGCTTCCCTTCTCTATATATTCTTTTTTTTTTTTTTTTTGGAGGGATGGAGTTGTTTGTTTTTGTTTTGTTTTCTGAGACAGGGTTCTCTATGTAGCCCTGGCTGTCCTAGACTCACTTTGTAGAGCAGGCTGTTCTCTAATTCACAGTGATCCCACTGCCTCTTTCTCCCAAGTGCTAGGATTAAAGGGTGCGCCACCACTCCCAGTTCTTGTTTGTTTTGAATAATTATCTATTTGTGTATGTGTGGTTGTATCCCATGCCACAGCGTGAGTGTGGAGGTCAGAGGACAACTTGTACCATCTGGTTCCATAGATGGAACTCAGGTTATTAGGCTTGGTGGCCTTTATACACCGAACCATCCTAGCTGTCCTCGTTCATGTCCTGTGTACACTTTCTTTAATATTGTGTAGTTTATTTTGAAATAACAGTGGATCAGGGCATTCATGATGTAGTTTTGGTTGTGAGCCTAGCCTTTAACGGCTGAGCCATCTCTCCAGCCCATGATGTAATCTTTTTGTTTTGTTTTGGTTTGGTTTTTTTTTGTTGTTGTTTTGTTTTTCCAGATAGGGTTTCTTTGTGTAGCCCTGGCTATCCTGGAACTCACTTTGTAGACCAGGCTGTCCTTGAACTCACAGAGATCCACCTGCCTCTGCCTGCCAAGTGCTGAGATAAAAGGCATATGCCACCAAATCTGGCCTCATAATCTAGTCTTTAGGCATGCTTTCATTGTTTGTAGATATGATCTTATTCTCATTCTCTCTCTCTTTTTTCAAGGCAGTGTTTCTCTGTGTGTAACCCTGGCTGTCCTGGAACTTGCCTTGTAGACCAGGCTAGCCTTGAACTCGCAGAGTTCCACCTGCCTCTGCCTCCCAAGTACTGGGATTAAAGGCGTGCGACACCATGCCCAACTTTATTTTTTCTTAAAACAATTCTTTCATGGTATTAGGTGGGTATTGGAGTCCAGAGGGCACCTGCTGGTTCTGGTAGTTTCTTAGGTCTCTGAACAGAGATTTGGACAGAAGAAAAGCTTTTTAAGGAGAAAGGCACTTTTGAGGATGGAAGTGGCTGTTGTGAGTCATTTATGTAGTGCCCACTGTGTACCACATTTCTATGCCACGAGTTTTTCTCTCACATGCTCTGTCTCATATGTAGCCCTTGGGAGATTGATGATAGAGGTGGTGTCCAATCTTTTTCTCTGTCTTGTTTTCTTTCATAAAGATTTGTTTTATGTGTATGAGTGTTTTGCTTGTATGTATGTCTGTGTATCACGTGTACCTGATGCCTTCAGGGATCAGAAGAGGGCTTTAGGCCCCCTAAAACTGGAGTTACACATGGTTATGAAGTGCCTTGTGGTGCTGGGACCTAAATCTGGGTCCTCCAAAAGAGCATCCAGTGCTCTTAACTGCTGAACCATCTCTCTAGCCACGCATATGCTAATCTTGGTGCCTACTGTCCTAAAACAACGGGATTTTAATCTTGACACTGTTCTTTTGGCTCTATTATTTCATGAGAATGTTTTATTTAAAAAATTAATTAGCGAACTGGAGAGATGGTTCAGCAGTTAAGAGAATTATCTGCTCTTCCAAAGGACCTGGGTTCAAATCCCAGCACCCAGGTGGTAGTTCACATCTGTCTGTAATAACTGGGTGTGGCAGCAGACGCTTTTTTTTCCAACATTTATTTATTTATTCAAGTTACATCTCGGTCATAGTCCCCTCCCTTCTCCCACTCCCCATGCCACCCTCCTATCCTCTTCCCCCTCGCCCTCCTATCTGCTTTTCTTTCTTTCTTTAAGGTATATATTGCCCCCCAACAGTTCCTCCTTTTAGTCCAATAAAAGGCTCTTTTTCTCATAACAGTAAATACAATACAAAACAATAACAATTAGGCCAAGATTATGAAAATTATAAGGAATAATGTACATTCCCAATGTCCCATCCATATGTAATTGGCAACTGATATTAATACTCTATTATCTCTCTATCTTGATGAGTTTAAAGTTCTACACCTAACTCAATTTCCATCCTAGCTTGCATTAGCAACTTAAAAATATCTTCTTAGACCCTGAACATCCTTTTAATTCCTAAACAGCTTAAAATTTTAACTGTGAGACTATAACTATCTAGTCTTCAACCACATTAGAGACCTGAGAAGGATAAATATATATATGAATATATAGGACGTGCAGAGCCAGCAGCTTCCAAAACTAAGAAATGACAGACAACTGGCTGTCTAGACAGTCCCCAATTTCTCTCAATACATTGGAGCATCTATCTATGGCCTTTTGACCCAGTATCTCTGAAACACATTAATTGTGAAGCAGGAATTATGAAGGACTTGCCTATCCTGTCTTGGCAGAGCTAGGCTGTCAACTTACCTGCTTCCAAGTTTTGTCCTTTTTGGACAGCATTCTGTCTATAGTTGAAGCAAGGGATTTCTCTTGCCCAGTGACAAGTTTGCCACTAATGCAGCCATCTCCAAATGGAGATTCTTCGATGCTCATCATCTATTTGGAGTAAAATAGGGGGTGCCATCAGGAGCTGACACGTCTCAATATCAAAAAATCTTAAGAAAACATCTTTGAATGCCATATTCTACAGATTTCTTGAGGTTTTTGAAGACCACCTATCTATCCCGGTATATTTGGAGAAGCAAATGTTACTTGTAATCCCAGCACTTGGGAGGTAGAAGTAGGCAGATCTCTGTGAGTTCAAGACTGGCCTGCTGTACAAAGAGAGGTCCAGGACAGCCAGGGATTACACAGAGAAACCCTGTCTTGAAAAACCAAAAAAAAAAAAAAAAAGTTAATTAGCACAAATAATATATTAGGTTTTATTTGAGCTTTCTTTTTTTGTTTGTTTTGTTTGTTTTTCAAGACAGGGTTTCTCTGTGTAATAGCCCTGGCTGTCCTGGACCTCTCTTTGTAGAGCAGGCTAGCTTGAACTCACAGAGATCCACCTGCCTCTGTCTCCCGAGTGCTGGGAAGCTTTATTTGAGCATTTTCAAACAAATTTGTTCTTGTTAATTCTCCTCCTCCCCTCTTCTTTCTCATTCCCCTTCTATTCACTACTTGTGGCCATTTTTTAAAATTATTTTTGTTGTTTATTTATTACTTCAGGTTACATCTCCATCACAGTAACCTCTTTCTACCCCTCCCAGTCCCACCATCTCACCCTCTACTCCCCTATCCCTTCCAAACCACTCCTCCAGAGTGGAGTGTCCCTACATATCAGTCCCCCGCCCCAGTTCATCAGTCATATGAGGGCAAGGAGCCTCCTCATACACTGGGGGCCTACAAGGCAGCACCACTAGGGGCAAAGTGTCTCATTGATAGGAAAAAAAGTCTATGTTCCTGTTCCCTTTGGTGCATTGGTTATAGTATAGTTATCCTGTACTATATGGCTAAAATCCAATTATAAGTGAGTAGATGCCATGTGCATCCTTCTGAGTCTGGGTTAGCTCACTCAGGATGAGCTTCTCTAGTTCCATCCATTTGGCTGTAAATTCCATGATTTCATTGTTTCTGATAAGCTGAGTAGTATTCCATTGTGTAGATGTACCACAGTTTTTTTTTTTTTAATCTGTTCCTCGGTTGAGGAGCATCTGGGTTGTTTCCAGTTTCTAGCTATTACAAATAAGGCTGCTATGAACATAGATGAGGAAACGTCATTGTGGTTTGGTGAGGAATCTTCTGGATGTATACCCAGAAGTGGTATGGCTGGGTCTTGAGGTAGAGCTATTCCAAGTTTTCTAAGATATCGCCAGACTGATTTCCATAGAGGTTGTATAAGCTTGCACTCCCACCAGCAATGGAGGAGGGCTCCCCTTTCTCCACAACCTTGCCAGCATGTGCTGTCATTTGAGCTTTTGATCTTAGCCATTCTGACAGGTGGGAGACGGAATCTCAGAGTTGCCTTGAGTTGCAGTTCTCTGATGATTAAGGATGCTGAGCATTTCTTCAAGTGTCTCTCAGCCATTAGGGATTCCTCCTTTGTGAATTCTCTGTTTAGTTCTGTTTCCCATTTTTTTGATTGGATTATTTGGTTTCTTGGCATTTAATTTCTTAAGTTCTTTGTAAATTATGGATATTAGCCCTCTGTCAGATGTGGGGTTGGTGAAGATTTTTTCCCAATCTGTAGGTTGCTGTTTTGTTCAAATGACAGTGTCTTGACTTACAGAAGCTTTTCAATTTTATGAGGTCCCATTTATTGATTGTTGGTGTTAGAGCCTGAGCTGTTGGTGTTCTGTTCAGGAAGTTGTCATTTGTGCCAATGAGTTTGAGGCTTTTCCCCCCTTCCTCTTCTATTAGATTTAGTGTGTCCGGCTTTATGTTAAGGTCTTTGATCCACTTGGACTTAAGTTTTGTGCAAGATGATAAGTGTAGAAAAAATGGCTAATTAAATTGATTACCCAGTATTTATATTTTCTTTAATTGGTTGGCAGCAGTGTTAATCCTTAACCTGCCATTATAAATGAATACAGACAGAGAGACAGACACCATGTGGATCTTAACAAGCCTAGGCCTGGGTTGTGCAATCCTAGCCCATCTAAGCTAGCTCATAATTCTAATACCCAAATATGACCCAATATATACATACGTCCCTTTGGACTACTATTCTCCACACTAAGCTGAAGTTCCAGGCCATGTGGAAGGATCTTCTTTAATCTACCCCATGGCGTGTCTTCCTTGTTTACTCCTGGTTTTTCTCCAGCCTTCTTCCCCAGATGTTCTCTATCTCTCTCTCAAAGCCCCTAGTCCTGCCCACCTCTGTCTTTGCCCAATCTCCAGGCCTCAACATTTATTTAACCAACCAGAGACAAAGTAACAGACAGCAAACAGGACCAATCAATATTTAGAATGGTTAACACCACCCCATCAGATAAGTATGGGTCTAATTTCATTCTTTTACATGTAGACATCCAGTTGGACCAGCACCATTTGTTGAAGATGCGCTGTGGCCATTTTTTCATTTTCATGTCATTCGTGTCCTTTTGTCCTCCGCCACACTCTGAACTCTTCTTTCCCCCTCTTATCTGTACCCACCCTTACCCTTACTCACATATAGAGAGACAGACAGACATGCGGTTGTGAGGCTTTGTCTTTCTGAGTTAACCTTGTTTAATGTAATGCTTAGCAGATCCATTTATTTTCCGGTAGTGATCTTGATTTCAGTTTTCATTACGAGTGGATAAAATTTCATTATGTACCTTCAACACCTTTTCATTATCCTTTTGGCCTTTCGGATTAGCGTTTCTAGCCTCATGGAGTCCTCACTTTTCAGTTAGTGGCAGCTTGCTTCCTACAGTTTTTTGTTCTGTGTTATCTGGTCCATTTTGTTCTTTCATACATTTCCTACCTTTCTTGCTAGTTTCATTTCCAGTCCTTCCTAGTACCAGTGATTCTTGCTACTACCAGCTCTTGTCCTGGCAGAGTTCTGATTGGACAATTTTTTTTGAATTTTCTTTGCATCTTTCCGGAGTCCTCACACTCACCTTATGCTTACTGGTTGATTGAACAAAATTCCTGTGGTTTGATATGCTGACCTTGTTGACCTCCTCTGCTTTTCAGGGAATTACCTGCTTAACTACTTTAGGCTTTTTGTTCTCAAGTCCATGGTTCCTTTTGTTTGTCTCACATAGACTCTGTTATTATTAACACCATGCCGGTCTTAACATATCTGGGGAGTTTGTTCATACCTTCTTGAAAGTTAGGGATGTAGAAGAGTTTGGATCTCACAGAGATTCCTTTTCACTTGTTCATGTTCCATGGGCTGGCTAGTTATAGAAACAAGGTTTCTACCAAGTATGGTGCTTCGTGCCTATAATTCCAGCACTTGAGAAGCTAAGGCAGGAAAAGCCCAATTTTGAGCTTCATAGGGAGACCTTATCTCAAGAGAGAAAAGAAAGAGGTGATGGAGTGGTGTGTGTGTGTGTGTGTGTGTGTATTTGTGTCTGTGTGTGTTGGTGTCTGTGTATGTATTTGTATCTGTGTGTGTGTATTTGTGCCTGTGTGTGTGTATTTGTGTCTGTGTCTCCCGCTTTTCTCAGCCATCTGTGTAGCTGAGACTGTAGACACAGCACTGCTGAGCTCAGCCTTCCAGAGTTAGAATTTTTGTGAACTTTTAAAAATTTTGTTCTTTTGAGACAGGATTTTGCTATGTATCCATGGAGGGCTTGGATTTTAGGTGTGCAACATGCCTGTCTACTTGTTGTTTTATGTAGAGAAATGAAAATAAATCTCTGCTACCACAGATGTGGTGACACATGCCTAGATGTCACAATTATTTGAATTCATGTCATGACTATCCAGCCCAAAACAAAGAAATGTTCATCTTTAAAAAAATGAAGATAAATAAATGAGTAAATAATTGTCTCATAGCCAGGCAGTGGTGGCACACGCCTTTAATCCCAGCACTTGGGAGGCAGAGGCAGGCGGATCTTTGCGAGTTCGAGGCCAGCCTGGTCTACAAAGTGAGTCCAGGATAGCCAGGGCTACACAGAGAAACCCTGTCTCAAAAAACCAAAAATAATAATAATAATAATTGTCTCGCAGTTGTCATCACAGAGTCTGTATCAAGTTAAATGTGTCGGGGCTTCTTTGTGATAATGGTTTTCTAGAACACTTGGAGCAACTGTTTAGCTAATGTGTGAGAGAGATTTTCTTCTAAAAATCTTGTCTGTCTTATGGAAAGCCATACATGGCATTCTCTTCTGAGTCAGTGTGATCATTTATATAGTCCTAGGAAATTCTGCTTCTTCCAGAACTTTAAATTTACTAAAATGGTGCAGAAGTAGTATTTGGGTTTTAGTTTCCTCTCTGCTCATGGTAGGTACTCCATTTTAATTTGTGTGTGTGTGTGTTGTGCCATTCTTTATTTCTTGGATCAGTTATACGTCGTGGTGTGCATTTTTCCTGGAGAAAGATATACTAACATCTGTCCATGCTAGAGGAACACCAACAACAGAACAAAGCAATGATGTGTCACAAGTCCATATTGGTGAACCAAAAAGTTTATTTTAGAGAGCATTTGTTAGGGGTTGCTTACAGGAACATCGGTTACCTCTAGACAGGTCTTATCACAGAATCCTACCTTATCATGGTGTTGACCTCCTGGAGGCTGCATCATAGAGGCACAGGTGGAGGCAAGATGATCAGAAGTTCAAGGTCATCCTTAGCTACGTTGAGAGTCTAGGGCAACCTGTGCTACACAAGACCCTGTCTCAAAAAAAAAAAGGTTAATATATATATATATATATATATATATATATATATATATATATATGGAGTACTTTAATTTTACTATATCTTCTGGTTTATTCCTAGTATTATTGTTTGTTAAGATTTTTTTTAAACTGCCAAATATATTATTAGAATTTTAGATATTTTGTGGAATCTGAAAAGATGTGTTTTCTGTTCTGTCAAGATTCCCACATGTGTTTTATTGACTAGTGTTCTTAATCAGGTCTCCTTTCCCTTCTGTGTTGTCTTCCTCTTTGCCTGTAGGTTCATATATTCTGAGTAGAACTGAGAAAGGCTCTCACAAATGTGTTTTGAGTTTTACCTCCTATTTTGTTTTTGCTTTGAAGTGCCTAATGTTTGAATAGGAGTTAGTACTACTAAATCTTCATTATGCATTTAAGATTTGAATCCTACAGTGGAAGAGTAGAAAGGAATAACAGTGTGTGTCTGTATTTCATTGACCTTATTCCACCAGTGGCTGATATTTTACTCTTACTTGTTTTACTTCTGCTCCTGTGTACATGTGTATCTGTGGGAATATTTGGAGCTAACTTTTAAGTATCATGATTCTTTATTCCTATTTCAGCATGCATTTCTTTAAAAACAAGAATTAATTTGTTTTGTTTGTATTGTATTGTTTGAAACAGGAATACTCTGTGTAGCCCTGGCTGTCCTAGAACTTGCTACATAGATCAGGCTGGCCTCTGACTCAAAGGTGTTGGGACTAAATATGTCTACCACTACATCCAATAAGTTCTGTTTTCTTAGCCACAGTACCGGCATTATATCCAGACATATGATGTGATCTCCAGTATGGAACCCAAGCTTACACACCTCCCTGCTCGCTTATGCCTCTCATAGTGTGTGTGTGTGTGTTCTATTTCTATTTGAGAGTGATTTATTGGATTTATTACATTTCTTTTGTCTCTGTTATTTCTCAGCTTTTTTCTTTTTAAGTGAAAATTGTAAGTAATTCGTCCTCTAAGTCCCCCAGTATTTGGATTTATCTGTTTCTTCATGTGAAGTGTGTGTGTGTGTGTGTAGGTATGCACATGCATATGTTGTGAGGGCCTGTGTGGAGGCCAGAGGTCATCCTCAGATATCTTTCCTCAGGAGCCATCCACTGTGTTTTTTGATACAGGTTTTAGCTAAGCTGCATGGCCAGCAAGCCCAGGGATCCTCCTGTCTGTACCTCTGCAGCTCTGGGATTACAGACGCACCACCAGACCCAAGTTCTTACACTGCTGTGCTCTAACTCAGGTCTTCCTGCTTGTGCAGCAAGTGGTTTTCTGACTGAGTCCAAGATAGACTTAAGTTTTTTGACAAGAATTTGTTGTATAACTCTTCTGTTCCGTTAGTCAATAGTGTGTGTGGTGTGAGTTTGTTCTATTAGTGGACATCCTGAACTTGACTGAATAGTTACAGTGGCATTGGTATCTTTATGATTTGTTATATGTCTTATAATCAGTGGTTAAATTAATTTTTTTCATATTTCAATTCCCTTTTTTTTCCCCTTGTGTGTGTTTCCATTCCCCCATTTCACCCTTAGACAAGATCTCACTATGTAACCCAGGTTAGCCTTGAACTCATGATCTCCCTGCCCTGGTATTACCAGCATGTGTCATCCTGTCTAGTTTCATTTTCGTTATTACTTAAAACCTGTGCTATTTACAGACTGACATTAAATACTTTCCTGGCCACCCCAGATGAAGAGGATGAGGAAGTCAGCATACTTATGCTATTCCTAATTTCTCTCCCTCTTCTATTCCACCTTTTCTTATTCATTCATTTTTATTTACAATATAGAAAAGGGAACTTAAATTGTATGTAGTAAGGCTAAAAATTATTAGGCATGTTTTTCATGCTTACAGTTGTAGTTACGTGTGTGTATCCACCATAGAACACAGTGAGGTCCAAACAGTAGAAGGCCACAGGAATCAAACTCAGCCTGTCAGGGGGCTTCATGTTCATTTGGGCATTGCTGCTTGTCATCTACCTCTTCACGACTCTTGGTGTGGATCCCCTTCCAGTGAAGATCTGTGGGAGATGGAGTCTGCCACAGGGTGGCTTTCTGGGCTGCAGTAGCAAATACCCTTGTTTGGGGCTAGTGTCAGTGTTTCAGACTTCCTCCCTTTCCTTTATACCTTCTCCATATTTGTTTTAAAAGTGTGCTTTTTACTCTCCTCAGGTCTCCCAGTTGCTGGGCAAACCTCAGAATTTGTTAACCAAGTGTTAGGGAAGACTGCTGAAGGCAACCCCACTGGAGGCCTCGTAGGACTACGGATACCAGCATCAAAAGTGTGACCAGCCTCATTGGACCACTGGTCAGAGATGTCTGTTTTCGTCACGTTATCCATTATAATCTTCATTCTGTTTTGCATGTCAATTAGCATTATGTAAACATTTATAATTAGGTTATGTTGTTTTAAGAACTTGTGGCATAAGTAAAGCATGATCCAGAATACTTGATTATTGCATTTTCAGAGCATAAACCAGTGACCCTGCTGCTAGCATTAGAATGAAACTCATGTGCTAAGTAAATGTGAGGTACAGATTTTGCTTCTGTTGAAGCAAAACATTTTGGAGGAGTGAATATATTAGTATAATGCTAAGTATTAAGGTGGGTTTATGCTCTGAACCACACAAAAATACCGAGGAAGCATTTTTTCAAAGTCCATTTAGATTGTTTTTAGAATGACTGCTTTTTGTTTCTAATTTTTCACAGCCATTAATCTCACTTGTATATGGTGCACCCAGCCCTCACATGTGTACCATGTTTAGATGTTTATTTTCAGAGCTCACTATTATATATATAAATACATATACATATATATATATATAAAATTGTCTGTGCAAGTAAGAAAAAAGCATATTCTTTGTGCCTTGTATTTTGGAGAAACTCTAAAACTGGTAATATTTTGTATGATGAAAACCCTAATGAGGAAAAATAAGATATATAGATGAGAAAATTATGGGGTTTAAATGTCTTTTTGTTCCAACTCTTTTTCAGATTTTTTGAATGTATATAGGACTATGTTGAAATGTAGATATATGCCACAGAGTCTGTGTATTGTATAAAAAAACAAAAAACAAAACAAAAAACAAACAAAAAAAGATGGCTCTAGAAAACTTCTATTTCGGTACTTGACCGGAAGAAAATACTTGCACATTATTGCGATTGTTTTATTTTTTTCTACCAAAGACAAATGCAACTGGTATGGCAGACTGCCAGTCCAAGTAAAGTTTTGCACAGCTTACATGATACTGTATGAATGTATGAAAAAAAGAGAAAAAATTAAAAGGTCAGGGTTAGGGATCTTACTCAACTGTGAATTTTATTTCTGTTTGGGTCCAATTATCTACAGAAGGAGCATCCATACATACAAATATTATTTTGCAGTTCCTCTAGTTTGCTTCCATAGTAGATAACTTGGTGGCCATTTAGGTGTCTTTTATTTCTGCACTTATTGTAGGAAATTTTAATATATTTCATATTAGTAAGCTATTGATAAAATAGTTTTTGACTTTGAAAATTAAAGTTTATTTAGCTTATTGTAGTATACTTCCACCAAACAACCAAAATACAGATTATTTTTATTGTATTATGTATATATATGTGTAAAGAAAGAAAAAAGCTAAAAATATCTAATACTTTAGTTGCCACTTTCAAATTGATGTATTATTGTGCATGTAATATTTTCAAAGATCAGCACAAGCTTAAAACAAATTTATAAATTTTTATATTTTTGTACAGGTATTTTCTTCAAACTTACATGTGACTTATCTTCTGTAGTTTCTAGAATTGAGAACCATGAACACATTTAGTTTTTAGGTGCTCTTCTTTGCTCACGTAAATGGCTTTATTAGTCAGTTTTTAACTGTGCTCAAGCTTTACCTCTTATGTTGTGGAGCATTATAAGCCTTCCCCGCAGGTCCTTCCATCCTGTCTCTCTTGACTGTTTTACCCCAAATCTTGTGTTTAGAACTAGGAAAACTGGTGGCTTAAGAAGTAAACATATCTAGAAGAAAAGCCTGACATTCAGACATAGTGGCTGTGGATAGAACTAAAATGGTAGTCCTTGATGTGCACACTAGTTTCTTTCCTTGTTCTCCATGCTCCCCATTGGTAAGCTATAGCACATGAAGGTTCAGTTCTAGAACACAGTAACAGTCCAAAAATTTGTCTTACTTGCCTCTTTGACATCATGAAACACAAGAAACCAATAATTGTCTTGACATGTTAGCTGAACTGTGGCAAGGTTCCTGTGTATTTGGTGAAAATGTACCTGTTAGTGCATTCACCCAACTGATAATGAGCTCATATCTCATGGTTAGTAGAATTCAAGTTTTTACTTTTTAGGTGGGAAAAAAAACAAAGCATAGATTCACAAGTGGAAGTATATGAAGTCTTGACAGTGTGTATCTGGTAAATTGAAAGTGTTCCAGAATATGGCAGTTTGCCATCGAGTGAACATCACTTCATGATAGCAATTCAGTTGGTGAAATTTGTAAAATTGCCCCTTTTTAGCTGCCCTGTTAGGAATTCTGGTTTTTTGATACCATTTTCTGGTCTGCAAACCAGAATTTGATTTTTTTGGTCTTGCATTTCAAAAGACTTTGAATCTGTTTTAGTAGACTCCATACCCGTACATTTCAGTGTTTTATATGTACTACTTAAGTTAAATAGTTGAAAGCCTTTAAATAGTTGAGCTTTTTAATGTTGACACTTTATTTTGTACCTATTTATATATGTATGTATATCTTAGAAAAGCACTTTGTTATAAAATTGCATTTTATATGATTCCTGCCATTTGCTGCTAAACCTGGGCTGGTCAGAACGCTGCAGCGATACTTGATCTAAATAAAAACCTGGCAGTAAAATGTAGAGTGCAAGTTAAATCCTCTTGCTGTTTCAGATGACATAGACAAGCTGTGCAGCTTTACATTTTAACCAGGGGACTCTGTGGCATTTAAAACCGTCTAGAAATGGTTGTACTTTTAATGCCAGTAATGATCTGCTTCCTTATTGTCTTTAAAATACCTACACCTAATGTATCACAGACGGTTCTCACGAGTATGTAAAAAAAACCCAGCAGTTGTACATGTTGTTTTTTAAAATCGTGCATGTATTTTTGGGTGGAAATCATTAGAGTGAGAGCTGTCTAAAGGTTTTCTGTGTCCATACATGGTATACAGATAGCTCATGAAGTCCAGAACCTTCCCTTACATGAAGGCATTGTGAATTCTCCTCAGATAAACCCACTGTTCCAAAAGCAACCATAAACTGCTCTAGTACTACTACAGTAAAGAGTAACGGTGGACCTTTTCTGCTTCCTGCTTTCAGATACACTGGATTGTTTAGTCTGTGCCCACGTGAGAGCACGCTGCTGGGCTGCTCCTCTTAGGGCCGTGTGTGAGTTTTTTCAGTCAGTGTGGTTGCTTGCCGTGCTGTACCATGTATGGGTTCTTGTCCTTTCCACGTCCTTCATGAGAGATTCGGATGTGGCTTGATCTTGTGCCTTACTTGTACACTTAAATGAAACATCTTCATTCCTTCCCACTTCCCACACCTTAACTTTGTCCTTTTTGTAAGAGAATCAGAACTATTCCAGAAGCATCATGAAGGATTTCAGATGGGCATGGTTCCATAGTTCCCTCTCTTTGTAGTTATTTTATACTTGTATGAGAGACCAGTTTTGAATGATCTTTGAGTAATCTTGCTACATCCCTTCTCTCTGGCTTTTGTGTGGTTGTTCTGCGTCTCTCTGATGCTTGGCTTAATTTGCTTCTCGGCAAGAGTCTGCATTTACAGACAGGTGTGTTTACTTCACCTGCTTGAAAGTGACTATTTTGTTTTCCAGAAATTTTTAGGAGAAGAGTACCCATTTTGTTTGTTTTTTACAACAGATGACAAGTCTCTTTAAAAGAAACTGAAGTAAAGTACTTTTGAAATACAATGCTATTGGTATGACTTTCTCTTTTATATATAATATTCATACAATTATCTGATGTTTGCCTTCATTAATAAAGTTGTTAGTTTATTCACCAAAATGTCAAGAATGGATGTGCTTTTCTTTATTCCATACATTTTAACAATACTTCAGCTGCTAAGATTTAGTTAACTTCCTAAGAAATGAATTCAAGTTGCCTTCAGCAAAAATTAACAAAACTATATTCCCTTTCTTTATATAGTCTTCCTAAAATTCTGTTCAACTACTTTCTAGTTAATTATGTGACAGAATGTTAGCATCTCTTCAAATCTTGAAACTTGAATTTTGAGAATGCATTGAATTTCAGTGTTAATGGAAAAGGTCTCAACTATGTTTCTAGTGGAGTTTTTTTGTGGAATACCATTTCCCATGGAACTGCAACCACTTGCACAACTTTGCACAGAACTGCAGTCTTGTTCTTCCCTGGATCGTGACAAATGAGTCTCACACAGTGCCGTGATACTCGTGGATTTTTTCGTGATCTTTGTCATCTTAATAAGGGCATTATGAGAAAATGACTCCATGACTTTCTTTTGGGTTTTTGTTGTTATTGTTGGTTTTTTTTTTTCTTTTAGTATTTCAAACACAGTGGGATGTAACAATGAATGTCAGCTGTTAGGAATGGTGGTTTCGTTTTAAGGAATAAGCTTGTTGGGGGATGTGATGAAAATGTACTACTGAGAGTCATACACTTCCATAGGCAAATGGGATTATGTGTTCAAGCATAGTCTCCATGCTTAGTAAACTGACTGAAATAGAAATTTCACCTAGGAACTATGCCAAATTGCCATTTTGTTTAGAAGAGATTTTTGGAGGTGGTAGCAAGGTAACAGAACCTCATAGCTACTTCCAAATAGTATTTCAGAGTTTAAGCCTTGGTGGCTAGTAAAGAGCTCCCAGGTCTATGTCTCAGTGTGCCAAGTGTGAACTGGGCTGGCCTCTTTTGTAACAGTGTGAACACCTGGTATAGTTGACTCAGTTCTGGGTGTGGGAGTGGGACTGAGTCTGTGTCTTGCCCTTTTCCCTTTTTTTTGTTTTGTTTTTTTCAGAACTAAATAACAAAACTGTGTATGTGTACTGTATCTGCCTTTCCACCACGTTTTATGACACTGTACTGCACTGCCTGCCACTGTCTTCTTGCCCTAGAGTCTGTCCTGTATCGTAGCATTTGTGATTCACAGTGACTCCGGAGCTGCCAACAGGGAAAGACAAGAATACAAAATGTTTGCTCCTACAGTTTGGCAGCCTCTTCCAGGAGTTGTGCTTAGGATCCTGTCTGTGATATGATCATAAATACTCCGTAGTTTTGTTTATTCCCTGCCCCCAAGCTGGAGCTGTGACACTTTATTGGATTCAGTCTTGTCTTTGTCTAGAAAGAATTGTATCTTGTTCACGCATGAGCTGTTTGAAAATGACTCAATGTTGGTTAATAGTCATGCAGTTCTCCTTTCAGGACTTGGAAGGCCACGCACAGGTTGCTTTGTTTTCTGTCACCCTCTAAACCATCAGCACTTGTAGTCAGACACAGAATCATCAGTGTATGCAGCACCCTTTGTAATTTAAAATAAAAAATATGAAAAGCTTTTGAATTATTTGCTTCATATTTTGTCTTTTCTCCTTTCTGTTGCCTGCAACACAGCAGACATCCATTCCTCAACATAGCCTGTTCAAGCTGGGTGTGGTGGCACACACCTTTAATCCCAGCACTCAGGAGGTAGAGGCAAGGTGGATTTCTGTGAGTTCGAGGCCAGCCTGGTCTACAAAGCAAGTCCAGGACAGCCAGGGCTCTGTTACACAGAGAAACCCTGTCTCAAAAAAACAAACAAAAAAAGGCTGTTCAGAGGCAGATCCAGCCACACAGAGAAGTGGGAGCTGACTGTGTTGCCTCTCTTTGGGGCATGTGCAGTGAGCTAAGGGTTATTCACACTGTAAGCTGGGCTTTTACTGTTTGAGTGAGATTTAGCTGTACCACAAAATTATTTGATAGAAACATTTGCTTTATTTGTAAAAAATGGCTATATTTAATTTGTACTTTGATAAGTTGGACAAGGGATTTCTTCAAGGAAAAGGAAGTATCAGAGCAGTCCTCAAGCTAGGGGAGCTGTGTGCCTAAACCAGGGATCTGCCTAGGTGAAGGAGGCATAGGCATGGGTGTTGTTCAGCAACAAGCATTTGTTGAGAACCTACTTGGCCAGGATGTGTGGGCAGTGCTGGGTTATAGGGGGCTGAAGAGATCTTCACAAAATCAGTCCACCAAAGGGAGTGGCACGTGGACAGAAAACACAAGAAAAGTTCACAATACAGCATCCTTCGAGGATTATAAAGAAAACAATGAGGCCTGGGGAGATTTTTTTTTAGGGTACCAGGCAAGCCCGAGGACCTTAGTTCCATCCTGCACACTCAAATGTACAGTAAGGTATGATGTGGACACTTGGTAGATCCCTGGGGCCACAGGCCAGGATAGCCTACTTGGAAACTTGGAAGCAAATGACCTGTCCCCAAAACAGGGCAGCACCTGAAGGATGACAGCTGAAGCTGACCTCCAGCCTACACACAAATAAGACTTGACACCTACCTGTCTCTCACTCTGAGTGATACTGAGGCCATAAAAAAAGCAAAGTAGATGTGCTTTCCTGTGGGGACTTACCTTTGAAGACTGTTCTTTACAAGGGCCTTTCTCACAGTGATGGGAACTCTTAGGAGCTAGGTGAGCTGGGTCAGTACAGTCTTTAGGGAACTAAGTCTTCCATGATATCATAAATGAAATACATCAATTGGTGACTTCCTTTTTGTTTTTGTTTTTGTTTTTGTTTTTTGAGACAGGGTTTCTCTGTGTTACAGTCCTAGCTGTCCTGGAACTCCCATTTGTAGACCAGGCCAAACTGGCCTGGAACTCACAGGGTTTACCTCTGGCTCCCAAACACTGGGATTCAAGGCGTGTGCCACCACGCCCAGCTAACTGGTGAATTCTTAAGCTATAGTGCAATGAAGACTTTTAAATAAAAATATTGAGAAATGCTATCCCAATTCAGCTAAAAGATTCAGAATTAGAAGATAGTAAGTGACATTTAGTATGGAGGTGGCACCCCTTAAGCCTTGCTAGTTGTATTATTAAGGACAGTAGGCTACTGTCAGGCCCAGTGAGGCTGGAGACCTTGTCCTTTCTACAGAAGAACCTGGCAGCACTCAGATGGCAGCACTAGCCTTACATCCACCCAGTGATAACACAGAGGTTCAGTTCACACTCTAGTCTGCCTGAAGTACTCTGAGGATGATGTGTACTTCTCTCAGATGTACCAGGCCAAATCACAAGCAATATTTGGATGAATGTCCATGCAGAGGAAAGCAACGTGTTTAGAATCTAAAAGTCAAAAAGATCTAAAACCTAGTGAATGTAGTAGTCAAAGACAGCTGCTGAATGAAAGGAGCAAAACAGGGTTGGAGGGGATTCATGATTGGGTGTGCAGGCTGTTAGGGTTGGAAGGGAGTCATGATT
>CAJQZJ010032904.1:7097161-7113927 GCA_907164525.1 Lophiomys imhausi
GGAAGGGAGTCATGATTGGGTGTGCAGGCTGTTAGGGTTGGAAGGGATTCATGATTGGGTGTGCAGGCTGTTAGGGTTGGAAGGGATTCATGATTGGGTGTACAGGCTGTGCAAAACTTCCCTGAAGACAGTCTCTAGCTTAGGGTTTCAGGTTGGGTTGTCTTGTTGGAACAAAATGTTTCGGAAAGTAGAGACATGGGGAGCTGCTTGCTTTGGGTGCTTCAGGCTGCCTATTGCATAGGAATTTCCCTAAGAAGGATGGTAGGTCAGGGTCCAAAAGTGTGAAAATCTGTCCAGTGCTGACTTTCAGGTTTCTCCGGTGTCCTAAACAGGTGGTTTTACTCAGAACATTACAATGATTTGAATGTCAATCTATTTAAAAGTTTTTAATCTTAAAATAGTGCTTGGAATAAAGAACAGAAAACATGCTGGGCATGGTGAGGGAGGCAGAGGCAGGTGGATCTCTGTGAGTTCAAGGACAACCTGGTCTACAAAGTGAGTCCAGGACATCCAAGGATATACAGAGAAACCCTGTCTTGAAAAAACAAACAAACAAACAAAAACACAAACAGACAACATATAAAACCGAAAGAAAAGTTTACCATGAAGAGTACAGAAGAAACGTGAATGAATGAAAATAATCTGATTCCAGAACAGGGCCTGTCAGCTTATGAGTTACTGGTGCTGAGTCACATTAAAATGCCATCTAATCAAAATAAATCAAGAGTGTGCTAAGGTCGTGAGGAAAAAAAATAGTTGAAACGTGGTGGATGAGAGAGGATAAATCAAGCATTTAATCCTATGATATAAAGATTGTATAAAAACTGCCATTAAGTGTGTGAATGGACAGGAAAGTATATTAGAATGGTGAGTTTGAAAGTAGTCACAAATATATGAAAAAGCATCGTGGTCAACATAGCATCCAGAGCCAAGGTGAAAAGGGGGTGGGGCCTTCTTGTTGGAGCCACTCAGTAACCTAGACAGTGTCAAGTTGGTTCTGCGTCTCACACTATGAGCCATATATATTCAAAGTAGGTAAAGACACGTGTTTAAAAAATGCTTAAGCACTAGAAGGGGCTGTGGACAATCTTAAAGCCTTGGGAGTGGGAAGGACTTTTTATCATAGACCTTAGTCCAGGAGTCATAAGCAAAGATTCACCAATGCTATGTGAAACTCTGAAAATTTAAATCATCTTTAGGTAAAAAAAGCACCATCAGCAAAGTCAGAATGCTACAAACTTTTCAACTCATAGGAATTCTAATACAGAAAGGGCTCCTAGAAACTAGTACAGATGACCCAGTAGAAGAGTGAGAAACTGTGATAGCTTTGAAACATTTCTCAGTCTCATTCATTATGAGAGATGCAAAATAAAGGCATTTTTTGAGAAAGAGACCAAATGATAAGAATCCTAATTGTCAGCACACCATCAATACCTGTAATTCCAGCACTTGGGAGATCGAGGGAAGAAGATCAGGGGTTCTAGGTCATCCTTAGCTATGCAGGCAGTTGGAAACCAGCTTGGGCTACATGAAACCCTTGCCTCAGAGAGTCAAAGATAAAACACACACGTCCTTTCACCTATTTATTCCATTTGTTCTGTCCTCCCCCCTCCTCTTTCCATTTCCTGTAGCCCAACAAATCAAGTTCAACTATGCAAGTGAAGCACTTAGTAGGAAATGTCAGCACAAAGATTCATGAATAGCAACTGACAGGCATTGAGTTCAATAGCACATTATCAACACCTCTTAAGGCATTTGATGTATTACCTCATTGTACCCTCCAGGCAACCTTAGAAGTGATGTTACTAGTGATCGCATTAGCCTCTGAGGAAATTAATTTACAGCACGGTTGACTACTACAAGCCTGGAATCCAGGCCTTTGTTACTTGCATGAGATACTGAGCACCTTTTAGGCGTTGTAGGACTAGACTGGCAAGTATGGAGACTGGCTTGTACTACACAACCTAAGGGACTGTGTGTGCAGTTCGAGAAAAACATTTTAAAAAGAAGGAACCCCACCAGTCATGGTGGCACACGACTTTTCATCCCAACACTAGGGAGGCAGAGGAAGGCAGATCTCTGTGAGCTCAAAGCTAGCCTGGTCTACAAAGTGAGTCCAGGATACACAGAGTAACCCTGTCTTGAAAAACAAATGTTGAGTACTGATGGAGGTGCCCCAGTGACCTGCACTCAGTTCTACACCTTTACAAATTTTGTTCCTTATTCCATAATTCATACTTACTGTAGAAATTTTGTTTTAAAGCTTGAAAAAAATGCAAATTTGGTGACATCCTAATTGGTACTTTTTTTTTCCTATGCAAAAAGTCACTAGAATAACTGGTCCCTGAATGATGGAAAGTGACCACTGTTTAGCTGGGGTTTTGTTGTTGTTGTTTCCCTAGTACTGGGAACAAAAACCAAGACCATGTGCCACACCAGACAAGCCCATTATAGAATGAACTGTATCCCCGCCCCCTCCCCCTCAGTGGTTCTTCATAATCACTTTTGACTTTTCCGTTTAGTAGGAGCAGACAAGAGAGGCTATGCGTGTTCTACATGTCAAAGAAAGTCCCAGGTCTGGGCTAGCGACCTGATTTGCTTCTCACCGGGCCTCCCGCGGCGCCAGATTCGGAGCAGTACGGAAGGCGAGCAGGCGCCACTCGAATGCGCTCAAGCTTGGCCGCTGCCGCTCGCCGTAGCCGCGTCTCCAACATGGCGGTTCCCCAGGATGTCCACGTCCGTATCTGTAACCAGGAGATTGTCAAATTCGACCTGGAGGTGAAGGCGCTCATCCAGGTACTTTTTCTTAGGCTCCTGCCCGGCTATCGATGGCCGCCTTGGCGTTCTCCAGAACCTTCGTGCCTGGCCCAGCTTCCCAGGCTGGCTCCTCGGGCACCGTTCGGTCGGTTCCCCGGGATCTCTGACCTTTAGTGTTTTTCTTTTGCATACTGTTGGTTCGCCCGCCTCTGGGGTACCCTCGCACACCGCTCCCGTCCCTAGCTCACACCGTGGAGGTCCCGGACTGGCCTTCCCACGCGCAGTCCCGCCCCCTCCCCTTTCGTCTCCCACACCTACTTCCCTGTGTTAGGGACCCGGAGGGCACCCAAGGCCACCTGGCTCGGGAGTCCCTGCGCAGCTAACGCAACCTGGACCGTGGTGGTAAATTTTTGAATGGCAAAATCAGATATTGTGCCAAGCCCTAGGTCAGAAGGCAGGCAGTGGCAAAGTTAGAGCCTGGATAGGGAAAGCCAGCCTAGGAAAAGCATTTTAGAGCTTCCCTACTCGGATGTGAGGCTTTTGTCTGGAAGCAGGTGTAAGTGGGAGACAGTAGTGTAACAAAGCTAACACCGGCAAGAGCGGGGAGTGTAGAAATGGCTCCAGAGTTTGGCAAAAAGTACCCAACAGGCTCAGAACACATTACAAGCTGCGGCAGCAAATAAGAGGATAGGGGTGTGGCTCTGCTGGTGAGTGCTGTGGTGGGGAGTAGTCCTCTCTGATAAGCCAGATGCACACTATGCCACATTAGTAGTTTATCCTGTGCTGTGAGGAAATGTGATTTCATGAGTAAGCTAGAAAATGAGTGAAGAAACTTTATGCAAACTTTACATCTCTCAAACCTCACCCCTGAGATGTGTAAACAACAAAATGTCCAGACCAATTCTAGAAAAATAAACAAGATTGGGTTTATACAAGTGAAATTACCAGGGGCTGGGGGCAAATGTAGCTCGCTGTAGAGTTAAAGTGTTAGCCATGTGCAAGGCTCTGGTTTCAGTCCTCAGAATTCATCTATAAATAAATATACATGCATAAGACAAAGCTGCTAGTATGCCGGCTGTAGCTCTTGGAAAGTAGAGGTTGAGGGTCATGCATTTGAAGCTAGCCTGTACTACAGAGAGTGATCCTGTGTCAACAGAACAGACTGCATCCAAAGTTTTGGATATATCATAATATCATACTTTATATTATAGCATTTCATATTAGCTAGGTCTCTTTTGTGACCTATGTATCTTGGGTTTTTGTGGTTCCTAATGAGTATGCATGACTCCATACATTGGATTCTGTTGTGTTCCAGCTGCTAAGTGTTTTATGCAGAGACATGATCTTGAGGTAGTTAAGATGAAGAAACGGAGGCACAGAGAACTTAAGTTTTTCAAAATTGCCACAATAAATTGCGGTAGCCAGGGTTTGAATATACATTAGCCTAAGTCTAGAGCCTGCCCTAAAGCTTGGCTCTAGTAATTCTGACTTTCTTTCCAGAAGCAAATTCTCAGTCTATTTTCGATTATGACTTGAAACAGATGGTTTGTAAAAATCAGACTAAGTTAATTTTGTTACATATTACCAGGGATTTAGGCATTGTGATTTTAATGTTGAAGGATCTGAAGTTATAGTGTCTTTTAGAAGCCCATTTTTGTTGAACATGGAAGTTGCTTAAGCCTTTCATAGTGGATGACTAGCACATTGTTAAACTTTTAAGTCAAGGCTGAGTTTTACCTAGCTATTTGTTTATCTATACACATATAATACATATCGTGTGTGTGTGTGTGTGTGTGTGTGTGTGTGTGTTTTGCTGGTAATGAAACCTAGGGCCCCAAGCATGCTGTACAAGTGTTCTTCCGATGAACTACAAACTTAAAATGATGGTTTTGCTTTTCTGCGGAGGAGAACAGCACTAAGCAGGATGAGGTAGAGCTAGGCCAACCTTAGCTGTGGACACAATCAGCTTTCTCACTGTGCAGATGACGGCATTTCACTTCATTGCCTGGAGAACGGCCCCTCATCTCTTCATTGTCTTCTAGGATATCCGAGATTGTTCTGGACCCTTAAGTGAGCTCACTGAACTGAACACTAAGGTGAAAGAAAAGTTTCAACAGTTAAGACACAGGATACAGGTAGGTGAGGCTCCAGAACCACTGTTAGCTAAGGGTGGGAGCTCTGGCCTACCTGAGTCAGGAGGATCTCCATTTGAACAGCCTCCCAGCCTTTTTATACAGTTGTAATTTTTTTCTAGTGATTTCTTTACTAACAGGCATTCATATGGGCTGCTTCCCTGTTTTGATTCTTAGAGATAATTTGTTTTCTTTAAATGCCTTTCTTCAAACTCTCCAGCTCTAACTACCACTGTTGCATAAATACTTGAATGTTGACCTGGTGTTTATTTACTTGCCTGATTTTAAGTAAATATCCTCACCAACACATGTACATTTTTACCATGCTCTTGCCCCTGGTTACAGCCTCTCCATAAGCATAAATGTGTTGCTGGCTTCTACCAAGGTGATAGGCCAGAGATACTGGGTTCTCTGTAACAACTTCCAAGTTGCCTTTTCGAAGGAAATTGTACAATTCTTCTTCCTTTCTTCTTCGTCCCTTCTTCCTATTCATCTATTCTTCCTCTCAGTAACCCATTGCCAGGCAGAAGAGATCAATGTAGCAAAAAATAAAACGCAGGGCTCTCCTTGCAGTGACTGCAATATAGGGAATGGGGGGTTCTAAACCAAAAGTTATTTCAAATAACTGGTGAAATTTGCACTCCCCCCCCCCTTTTGAGACAGGATCTCACTATGTAGTTCTGGCTGTACAGAAACTCACTTTGTAAACTAGGCTGGCCTTGAGCTGACAGAGATTCATCTGCCTCTACCTTGACTTCTGGGATTAAAGGTGTGTGCCACCATACCCAGTCACAGGTTTGTTTTTTTTTTTTTTTTAATTCACAGTCAGTTATTCTATTTTCTGTTCTAGCAATATTTGTGGGGCATAAACCTTTTATTTCTGAACTGTTGAAATGATATGTACATACACAGGCTTGTCCAAACCAGCATATACAAATTTCTTTAGGAATAAGTAGATTGTTATCTGAATAAGCTAATATGTTGATGTTTTAGCTTTATGGCTTGCTTGAAAGAGGAACTTGTGAT
Source organism: Lophiomys imhausi (assembly GCA_907164525.1). Lineage (NCBI taxonomy): Eukaryota > Metazoa > Chordata > Mammalia > Rodentia > Muridae > Lophiomys > Lophiomys imhausi. The sequence continues at coordinate 7,103,077 of CAJQZJ010032904.1, forward strand.
TTGTAAACTAAAAATAGGACTTGAGACTTGAGGGTTGTGGCCTCTTTACAGTGTGTGTGACGCTCCATTGTCTCCATCAGATGCTGTTGTCATGTCTGCTGTAATTTGCTCATGGTAGACTCTTTCCTTGGTATTTGATTAATTTGGACCATGAGCATTCATCTTCTGCATACCTCTGTGGAACCTCTGTAGCATGACCAGGGCAAATCTCTCAGTTTCCAGGGTTATCATAAGTCTGGAGACACTGCTTATGTTAATCTCCTCCACTTAGGGTCTCCAACTGCTCTCAAAGATAAACTGTCCCTCTATCCCAAGTCCACAGAGCACCCCCTGCTACCCCATCCCCCACAAAACAAAAAACAACAACAAAAACTGGAGTAGGTACAGAAATGGGCAATTGTCGCGTCCCCCTCGACCAGCAAGGACAACGCAACTCGCAAAAGCTCTTCTCAAGCAGTTTATTCAGGTCCCTTGAAAACAGTCTTCTGAATATCTGGGCAGACCCAACCCACAGGCTAAATACTATATGAACAGCCAATCAAGTAAAGCCACGTGGTGCTATCTTAGAGGCCCACGTATGCGGAAGCAAGCCAGATCAGCGGTCTTAACCAAATATGGACTTGTTTACCACCGAGAGCGCTCACCATCGGGCTGGTGGAAGGCGGAAACCGGCGCCATCTTTAGGGCGCGGCACGTCGCAGCTCTCTACAGTTCCTCCTTTTTTATTTTTTCTAAAGTTGGTAGAAGTCCCTGGAAAGGCTTCGTAATCCCCATATCTGGGGATCTCACGGTGGGCCTGAGCCTGTAGGAGGGCGGTGCTCAAACTCTTACCCCTCTCTGGGTCAGCCTCCCCACTCGGGACTGCCCTGTCTTAGGTGGCCGAGACTTACCCGTCTACTCCGTCATTGACTTGCCAGACCCTAATATCCGTGGAACGAATACCTCAGGGGCAGGGACTATGCTTAGTGAAGATTTTAAGGCTTCATGGCAGCGAGCCATCCCTGAGGGGACTGGCCCGCCTCAATGGCGACAAGGGCCTGTATAATCATGGCTGCATTACGCTTTTGTGTGGCTCTCATCTTGTAGATGCACCATAGGCAAACCAGAGAGGCTAGTATCATCAGTATCGCCAAAGAGCCTACGCCCGCCCACTCCTTAAGATGATCCATAGCCGTCTGTATCCAGGAAGTCAAACCAGTAGCCAGGCTCAAATCCACCCTAGTGGAGTTGATGTGGACGATTGTCGCTCTCAGCTCTCTCATCAAATTTTCAAATTCAGCTGACCAATCCTGTAAGAGGAACTTTGACAATTATCTAGACAGATTAGCAGCCTTTGTAAAATTTTGATACTGTACCGAAGTAACACACAAACCTTGCATTTTCCACTCACACCCCAATTGTGCTAGTTGCCAAAGAGAATCAATCTGTTCTTGTATTAAATCTATGCGTTGAGGGCTGGAGAGATGGCTCAGCTGTTGGGAGCACTGGCTGCTCTTCCAGAGGTCATGAGTTCAAGTCCCAGCAACCACATGGTGGCTCACAACCATCCATAATGAAATCTGGTGCCCTCTTCTGGCCTGCAGATATACCTGCAGACAGAACACTGTATACATAATAAGTAAATCTTTAAAAAAAAAATCTATGCGTTGATTAACTATCATAAGGCCTCCTTTGAGATGAGAATTCATAGAGGTCTGAGTATCCAATGCCTGTGCTACAGTGGCTGAGATGTTATTCAGGGCATTGGCAGTCTGTATAGAACTAGACAAGGCAATAGCTGAGGCAGTAGCCCCCAGAGCAGCAATAGTGATGGCAGTAACAATAGCTGCAGTGATGCCAAAATCTCTTTTAAGCCTGAATAGCATCATGGTATTAGGGGCCTCTACAGGAACTGGTACATATCGAGGCATTCTAGTCACCACAGCCACAGGAAAGGCTGTGGCATTCCAGCACAGGGCATAAAAGCATATGCCCGGAGTACATACTAACTTTTCTTTACCCAAGGATGCACTCCCATTACTTACAATCCACAGAAAAGGAGGCCAGAGACACACTGGCGAAGCTGAAAAGGTCTTATTGCGGTAAGAATGAAACGAAGAATTCCAAGTACCAGAGCCACTACTGCTAGAAAAATCCAATTTGGTAGCGGACCCTAGGGAAAAATTACCTCTTTGATAAATTCCTCCCCCAAGCATAATGACAGGTCCCAAGTCCATGCAACTTCCATTTACCCCACACAAAAGCCATAAATCAAAAGGATTGGTGGCAGTCTGCTGAGGATCCCTAGTAGATATATCAAGCATTCCTGTACAAGACTTAGTCACTATATTACTAATCATGGGGCTAAAGGAAAAATAATCTTGTTGAACCCAAACTGCTCTGCGCTCCTGACATCCAGTCCAGGGAAAAGGTCCTTCCTCTCCTGTGGATCCTCTACAAAAAGGTGCCCACCGTGGCTGTCTGGGGGGGGTCCCGGTCAGAGACTCGTGTGGGCCACCATCCTTCAAGGTGAGAACCGTTGCCCGAAAACAAACCACCACCCCTACCCCCAAACCTCAGTTGTGGTAAAAAATCTGCTGACTGCTGAGACAATTTAATGCATTCTGTATCATCTGACCTATTGAAGCTCATTAAAAAGCACAGACTACCCTTCAAGCTGACATTTCTATTACCCTCTATAGGGCTTTTCTGATCATCAAAGGGAAGGTAGGGTAAGCCTAAGCTTCTATTACTGCTAAATAAGCGTGGAAACACAGTTGCGTCATGTCTGACCGGCATCGGCTTTGGGAATATCGACAGGATCCCCCATCTCGGCTCGGTCATTCCTGACATACTCACTGCTACTGTCACCAGGATCCCTAGGAAGGTCTTCATGACGGATCTTCCTCACAAGGCGTTCAGGCACCCACACTGGATCCTGTTGATCCTGAGGAAAAACACAAACAGATCCTCTCGCCCATGTTAGCACGGGGTCAGGCCCTCGCCAAGAGCCTGTCAAAATATCCTTCCACTTCACCATGCCTTTAGGTGAACCATGAGAATCCTGATGTCTGTCCGCTGCTGAGCGGCCTTGAACATCCAAATTTAAAAAATTTAAAGTAAATAAGGCTAAAGACATTCTCTCCTTGGGGGTACGGCCTTGGCCTATTCCCCCTTTCTGTTTTAGCAAACATTCTTTCAAGGTGCGATGAGCACGCTCCACAATTCCTTGTCCTTGAGGATTATATGGTAATCCGTGATTAAGCTGTACCTCCATCTGGTTGCAGAAGGAGACAAAGGACTGAGCCGTATAGGCTGGTCCATTGTCCGTTTTTAGTTGTTGTGGTTTTCCCCATGAAGCCCAGGCTTCTAAGCAATGTCCTATGACATTGCGAGCCTTTTCTCCACTCATAGGTGTAGCATGTATGATACCTGAGCAGGTATCCACAGATACATGAATATATTTTAAGGTTCCAAACTCTGAAATGTGGGTAACGTCCATTTGCCAGATTTTGAGTGGCATCAACCCTCTAGGGTTCACTCCCACACTGGGAGGATGATGATGAATCACACACTGAGGACAGTCCAAAACCACTTGCCTAGCATCTGCTCTAGACAAATGGAATTTCTGCTGTAGAGTTTTTGCATTTACATGAAATAATTGGTGAAACTGTCTGGCCTGGTCCAGGAATGAGCTCCAAAAAATGCATTCCATCCTAGTCCATTGATCAGCTTTATCATTACCCTCACTTAATGGTCCAGGTAATCCTGTATGTGCTCTGATATGTTGAATATAAAAACACCTTTTTCTTTGTCAGATTAAAACTTGTAACTCTTGTAATAAGGCACATATAGTACTACTATTCTTAATAGGACCTGCTAATTCTAATACTTTCACTGCGTTGACCACATAGACTGAATCTGAAATCAAATTGAATGCAAATTGACATCTTTTAAACACCTCAATTACTATTTTCAACTCTACTATTTGGGGGGAGCCTGGTTGAAATTGGCATAGCACAGGCTCTTGTCTTTCTATCAAATAGGCTCCGCAGCCTGTCTTTGAGCCATCAGTAAACACATTTGGTGACCCTTGAAGTGGTACTGCTGAAGTAACCTTAGGGAATATCACTGGGTGCTCCTTAAAAAATGATAGCAATGGATGCTTAGGATAATGGTTATCAATCACTCCTTCAAAGCTACATTGCAATATTGCCCAATCATCTACAGTGCCACACAAAATCTTAATTTGATGACTGGAATAGGGCACTATTATACTGGCAGGAGCAACTCCAAAAGACTGCAAACATTGTTGGATACCATTTAAGGCTAAAGCAGCAACTGCAGTGGGATAATGTTCTATGGATTTTTTTGGAGAAATCTTTGAATAGGTCCATAATAATGGTCCGTCCTGCCATAACAATCCTGTAGGTTGACCATAGGTGGCAAATATGCACAATGCAATGGGCTGTCCTTCCTGCCATCTCTTTAGGAAGGCACTCTGCAACCTTTCTTCCACTTTACATAAAGCTTTTCTTGCTTCTTCTGTTAATTGCCTAGGAGAATTAAGTGCTGAATCACCTTTCAAAATATCATATAGGGGTCTTATTTCATAATTTGGTAGCTTCAAATAGCCTCTTATCCAATTGATATCTCCTAACAACCTTTGAAAATCATTTAGAGTCTTTAAATTATCTTTTCTTATCTCAATCTTTTGAGGTATTATCTTTTCAGGTCCAACCTTCGCTCCTAAATAATCAACCACATTTTCCTTTTGAACCTTATCAAGAGCAATAAACAACCTTTTCTTTTTTAATAATTGAACTAATTCTTCATAGGCCTGATCTAACATTTGTTCACTCTTAGCTGCCAGTAAGATATCATCCATATAATGAACACATCTCAAATCTGGAAAATTCTTTCTCAAGGGAGCAATGGCTTCCCCCACATACAGTTGGCACATAGTGGGGCTGTTTGCCATGCCCTGAGGTAATACTACCCATTCAAACCTCTGATCAGGTTCCTCATGGTTACAGGATGGAACAGTAAATGCAAATCTCTCACTCTCTTTGGCACACAAAGGGATGGAGAAAAAACAATCCCTTATATCTATAACTATAATGGGCCATGAGGCTGGCAAAGATGATAAAAGCGGCAAGCCGCGTTGCACTGGGCCCATGATCTGCATTTGTTGATTTATGGCACGTAGGTCATGCAACAATCTCCATTTTCCAGATTTCTTTTTAATGACAAAGATAGGTGTATTCCAGGGAGATACAGATAGCTTTATATGCTTTAAAGACATCTGTTCATCCACCAACTCTTTGGCTGCATTCAGTTTTACAGAGGAAAGTGGCCACTGAGGAACCCATACTGGGTCCTCCATCTTCCAAGTTATGGGAATGCCCTCCTCAGTGGCCCCTAGGAAAAACCCAGGCCCTGTCTCTTTTGTCTTTGTTGCATAGATATGGGACTCTTCCGCCCCTGCAAATATTTTCCTATTCCAAAGCCTGGAGCACATCCCATATCTTGCATCATACGTTGGGCTGAATCATAATAGTCATTACTCAATTTAAATCCCATATCCTTTAAAAGGTCTCTTCCCCAAAGGGAGATAGGGAGCTCAAGTACATATGGCTGCATTTCTCCTGAGTGGCCTTCTTGGTCCTGCCACTTTAATAATCTTGCACTCATATCTGGAGTCTTAGCATAACCCAGGCCTTGAAGTGTTTGAGAAGAGGCTTGTACGGGCCAACCTGAAGGCCAGTCTTTCTTTGCTATGATACTCCTATCTGCCCCAGTATCCAAAAGGCCCAGGATCTTTTTACCATCAACTTTTAACTCCAAGACAGGGCGTTGGTCCAAATCCAAGGAGAGAAAAGTCAGATCCGTGCCTGTGGACCCAAAACCATCTTTTCCTCTCTCTCGATCCCTTGCCACATAGCGATCATGTAAACTCGGCAACATGATCAACTGAGCAATTCTATCTCCAGGAGAGATAGCTGTTATACCACGGGGGGAGGCTACCATGATCTTAACCACTCCTGTATAATCTGGATCTATAACCCCAGGATGGACAATAAGTCCTCTCAAGGCTGATGATGACCTCCCTAACAGCAAACCAACTGTACCAGGTTCAAGGGGTCCTTTAAAATCTGTTTCAATTAACTGGACCCCCATTTGGGGCGTTAATACGAGTCTGGTGGTGGAGCAGAGGTCCAATCCTGCTGAGCCTGCAGTGGCTCTCCGCGGTCTCTTGGATGGCGGAGGGTTGGCCATCTCTATTGATTCTGTTCTTTTTCCTGATTCTCTACTGCCCCATATATTTGTGGGCCCTGGGGTCGTGGGCCCCGCTGTCCTTTTTTTGGACGAGCGCCACCATAACCTTGAGTCAAAGGCTGGCCATGGATGTCTGTCACTGAACGGCATTCATTAGCCCAATGGTTCCCTTTTTTACATTTTAGGCATAACCCCGGCCTCCTGGGGCGTTGTACACTTCCTGTACTTTCTGTACTCCTTCCCCCGGGGCACTGTCTTTTAAAGTGTCCCATCTTGCCACACTTAAAACAAACTCCTGGACTTCCTCCACCTTTTCTGGTCAACTGTACTACCGCGGCAGCAAGACCAGCATTAGTTAACGGCCCTCCAAGTTCTCTACACACTTTCATCCAGGCTTCTAGCCCTTTGTTCTTGTAAGGGGTGATAGTGGCTCTACACTCTTTGGTACATTGCTCATAGACCAACTGTTTTATTAGTGGCATAGCAGCATCCGGGTCACCAAAAATCTTCCCTGCCGCTTCCACCAATCGTGCCACAAAGTCTGAAAAGGGCTCCATGGGGCCCTGTAGAATCTTAGTTAAGTTCCCACTCACCTCCCCTTTGTTAGGAAGGGATTTCCAAGCCTTGATAGCTGTCTGGTTTATTTGTTCATAAACCTGATTGGGATATCCTGTCTGCTGGTTGGCAATTCTCCCCTGCCCAAGCAGCATATCTCTATCCCAGGCTGGATTTCCATTTCTCTGATTAATGGCTGCTTGCTCAGTGGCATACTCAATCAAGAAAGCTTTCCAGTCTAAGTATTGCCCTGGACTTAAGCAGGCGCGGGCCAGGCCACTCCAATCACTCGGAGTCATACAATGTCTGCTTAATGCTTCTACTTGAGCCAATGTAAAAGAAGCGGTAATGCCATAGGTACGAACCGACTCTGCAAGGGATTTAACTACTTTAAAATCAAGCGGTTCCGGGGGCTGGAGAGATGGCTCAGTGGTTAAGAGCACTGGCTGCTTTTCCAGAGGTCATGAGTTCAATTCCCAGCAACCACATGGTGGCTCACAACCATCCATAATGAAATCTGGTGCCCTCTTCTGGCCTGCAGATATACCTGCAGACAGAACACTGTATACATAATAAATAAATCTTTAAAAAAAAAAAATCAAGCGGTTCCTCGTACCTGTTCCCTTGTGGGTCTTGGTATACCGGATAGGCAAACTGTAATTCTGTTCTTACTTGTGTCCACATCCCTGGGCAGAAAGATCTCCCTACTTTCAGGGACTGAACAGGCTGATCTATCTGAACTGCTTCTGGGTATGGAGGGGGAGTTGAAGGCGCCGCGGCAACGGCTTTGCTTACACCGACCGCCGCCAATGTGGCTGAAGGCGCTGCGGCAACAGCTTCACTTACACTAACTGCCGCCAACGTGTCTTTCTCTTTTACCTTTTTCTTTTCCCTTTTTCTAATAGCAGTCTTCTCCAACTGTTCTATTAGAGCGTGTAGCTCCCCTTCAGAATCCGTGCCCTCTGAGTCTTCAAAATCTCTAAAATCTCTAAGATCGGGATAGAGAGGGACCTTCCTTTTGCTTCCCTTTTCACTGTCTGCCTGCTCAGATCTTTCGCCTTTGTTACTTCCCTTTTCACTGTCTGCCTGCTCAGATCTTTCCCCTTGCAGCAGTTCCAAGGCTGATTCTCCCTCCTTGATTGCATTACAGCATCTCTGATCTTCTAAACAACTCCTCACCATCTTCCAAATTGGTCTTACTCCATGCTTCAGAGTACCTTGCTCCCAAGCAAAATCCAAGTCCCTGCCTAATTTGTCCCAGCAGGATACTGTAAGATTCCCGGACACCGCAAACCATGGAGCCACGGAGTCGCATTCATTCAAAAATCTCTCTAGGGTAGACTTAAGTTTCAAATTCCTAGCTAAAAGTAGCTCCTGAAGAGCCAGAAAAATTGGATGTGACTGAGACAATCCCATGATTAAAAATTTACTTTCGGTTAGCAGTTTCCCCACGAAACTTTACCTTTTGTTCGCAATTTCCGCGAAACTTTATTGTCCCAATTTACCCCGGGAACTTACCAGTGCACTGCCCCTGACTGCAGGAGTTCTGAGTCTTTTCTGGTTCCCCGTACGGGCCACCACTTGTCGCGTCCCCCTCGACCAGCAAGGACGACGCAACTCGCAAAAGCTCTTCTCAAGCAGTTTATTCAGGTCCCTTGAAAACAGTCTTCCGAATGCCCGGGCAGACCCAACCCACAGGCTAAATACTATATGAACCGCCAATCAAGTAAAGCCACGTGGTGCTATCTTAGAGGCTCACGTATGCGGAAGCAAGCCAGATCAGCGGTCTTAGCCAAATATGGACTTGTTTACCACCGAGAGCGCTCACCATCGGGCTGGTGGAAGGCGGAAACCGGCGCCATCTTTAGGGCGCGGCACGTCGCAGCTCTCTACAGGCAATGTTTGGAAACACATAATAATGTGATATCCCTGGTATTGAGTTGGGATCAGTGGGCACTTGTTTTGTGAGTTTTCTCCCTTTATTTCAGCAGGCTCAAGGTTGTAGGAGTAGCAACCCCTGCTCCAGGCAGGGCAGCCACTCTAGAGCTGACCCTCCAGCTTCCTGCTCACCTCTGGGTAGCCAGAATTTCCTTCTCTTTCTTGAAAACTTCCCTATATGTTTAAAAGGATATTTTATTATTTGGACTTGCTCCCTCCCACTCCCAAGTGTGTGTTGTAAAGGATGCTTCAGTTGCTTTTGTGCCCCTGCTAGAAACAGAAGCACTCTTGGGTTTTCATACTGGCTAGCAGCTGTTTTCCCCTCCAAGGATCTTGAGCAGTCAGCAAGGGAGCAAGACAAGGAGTCGGAGAAGCAGCTTCTACTTCAGGAGGTGGAGAACCACAAAAAGCAGATGCTCAGGTAGGCAGAGCAGCCTACAGCCACCTCTGCTGGTCACTTGAGGTGGCTGTGAGGCCTGTGCACGTGTTTGTCTAATAAGCCTAGTGCTGTCATTAATGCACACAGGCTGGAAGTTCTCTAGATCAATAGTCTCAGAAGGTCGGATAAGTAGAATCTGCATGGACAGTTAGAGCTGTGCATTTTATACAGTGCTCATGTTGCTTATGTGTTTGTATAGTTAACCTTATCCTGTACTATATATATTTGAGTATTTTAAAATTTTGTAAATGTGGGAGCTGTGTGTGTGTCTGTGTGTGCCACTTTATGAGACCTGGGGGTGGAACTCAGCTCATATGGCCTGCACACAAGCACCTGTACCCTTTGAGCCATCTCCATAGCCCAAGTTCTGTTTATTTTTTGAGACAGAGTTTCTTGTATTCCAGCTTGTATTCAAACTTAACATGTAGCTGAGGATGAGCTTGAATTTCTGATCCTCATGTCTCTGTTTCGCAGGTGCTAGGGTTACAGGCATGTGCCACCACACACTTCCCTGCTGGCAATTAAAGCCAGGACTTTGTGCTTCTACACCTCCACACCCGCATTTTATGTGTTTAAAAACAAATGTGATTACTTTTGGGGGCTAGAGAGATTGTTCAGCTGTTTCAAATGTATACTGCTCTTCCAGAGGACCTGAGCTCAGTTCCTAGTGCTCATGTCAGGTGGCTTACAGCTGCATGCAACTTCAGCTCCAGGTGATCCGATGCCCCTCACTCCCATAAGCACCTGCATTTACATGCACACACACACGCAATTAAAATATTAAAAATTAAACTTTTAAAAAATACTACTTTTGAAAAAAATACTACTTTTGTATACAGAGTGACTTTTATTCAAGAATAATTGGTACGAGGAAAACTCACTGAAAGTGAACCTACTCAAGATGGACCAAAATTTAGCTTTCAGTGTGGTGTTATCTTTTTTGTTCATGGTTTTTTTGAGACAAGGTTTCTGTGTGTAGCCCTGGCTGCCCTGGAATCACTCTGTAGACCAGGCTGGCTCAAAGTCAGAGATCCAGGTGCTTCTGCCTCCCAATGCTGGGGTTAAAAATGTGCACCACCACTGCCCAGCTCCAGTGTGATGTTATAAATGATGCACAGAAATGTAAATAAGTTTATGTTAGAATTGAGATTTCAGTGGCATTGTGTCTGTGTGCTAATTTTTTATTATATAGCCATATGTGCCATTTCTTAATCTCTAAATCAGGCACTTGTTCAGCTCTGCACCCCTGGGCCTCACAGAAAACCTTTGTGAACAGTTTGAAGACATAATTGATTATTTGCATTGGCAAATGTGGAATGGGCTAGCAGGTACTGTGCAGGCATCTGGGAACCTATGTGAAGATCACCTTTAGTCTAAGCACTCAGAGGGGGAGGCAGGAGAATGTCTGTGAGTTCTAGGCCAGCCTGATCTACACAATGAGTTCCAGGACATATAGGACTAAATGGAGAGACTTTATGTCCAAAAAAAAAAAAAAGACAGGAGAAAGTCGACTCCACAAAATTGTCTCCTGACTTCCACACATGGACTGTGGCATGTGTCACCCACTCCAGTCATATGCACATATAATTATCCACACATGGACTGTGACATGCTTCACCCACCCCAGTTATACACACATGTAATTATCCACACACGGACTG
>CAJQZJ010032904.1:7113937-7145536 GCA_907164525.1 Lophiomys imhausi
TCATACACACATATAATTATCCACACATGGACTGTGACATGCATCACCCACTCCAGTCATACACACACATAATTATTCACACAAGGACTGTGGCATGTGTCACCCACCCCAATCATACACATATATAATTATCCACACATGGACTGTGGCATGTGTTACCCACCCCTATCATACACACATATAATTATAAAAAAAATTTTTTTAGAGAAAGCCACCCTAATTAATAGTTAAGTGTTCTGTTGTATATTTTATGTGGCCAGGGCTCAGCAGAGTTGATTTGAGCAGGCTGTGTGAGAGCTCCAGAGCATGGGTCTGATTTTCAGATGGATGTAGTTGGCATTTTTCCTTTGTCAATGAAGAGTGGATTACTAATCTCAAGTGCTGCTAACATTTGAGCCAGCACTTGCGAAGGAGGAGGTGAAGAATATGAATGAATCCCGCAATCAGAGCTTCCTGTGACATGTGTAGTGCTTACGATTGGTGTCAGATGGCAAACAAGAGCAAGCCCTGGAGGAAGGTTATTGGTTATCCCTTGGAGGAGGGATATTGGTTCTGTGACTTTACCCCCTCCAACAGGCCTACAGGAGAAATGGTGGCTCCAGTGCTAGGAATGGAGGAGTGCTCAGGGACGACACCCAGACACTTCTCAGACAGCAATACCTCTGTGGGTCTGTCTAGCAGAGTGTCACGTCTCTGGTCTCCCAGCTGCCTAGCAGGAGAGCAGTAGTTCTGGAGACTTCATCCAGAGGCCAGAGGAGAGATGTAGGACCTGTGCTGAAGTAGTGACCAGTGCTGCCAAGGAGAGGAAGTGGCGGGAGACGAGGCTGAACTCTGGGTCTTCCCCAGAGGATGACCCGCTTGGACGTTGCAGCCTGGTGGAGCTACCAGGACCTCACTTGTGACCCTTCTTCTTCCAGTAACCAGACCTCATGGCGGAAAGCCAATCTTACCTGCAAAATTGCCATCGACAACCTGGAGAAAGCAGAACTTCTACAAGGAGCAGACCCTTTAAGGCAAAGGTATCATCTTTTTGTCCTCCTGGGTTCTGATAACACAACATCTAAGCACCATGTAAGGTGGCCTTTTGTTTTTGTAGCATTTGTACTTTGTTATTGCATAAGTAATTATTTTTTCTTTTTTGAGACTGGGTCTCATACATCCATCCCAGTTTGGTCTCGAACTTGCTGCATTCTTACAGGTGTGTACCACCACACCAAGTTTATGAAGTTCTGGAGATTCAACCAAGGGCTTCGTGCATACTAGGCAAGCATTCCACCAGCTGATTTACATTTCAGGCCCTGACTAAATTTGACTAAACTTGGTTTTTGTTTGTGTGTTTGGGTTTTTTGTTTTGTTTTGTTTGGTAGTAAAGGGGGTTGAACCTAGGGCTTCATGCCTAAGGGGCAGATGCTTTACCACTGAGCTTTTCTGGTCCTATTCCAGTCCTCCCTGATAATTTTTAGAGGGCTCTTATCTAACCATGCATGCCTGATATTTATAGCATTAACCAGTCCCGCTGGTATGTTTGCATTTCTGCCTTTTCAGTATATTATATGCAATGCGTCAAGGAAGGTCTTGTCTGGTTCCTTTGCAGAAGTTTTCTGGAAGTGAACAAACATTTCTGAGTCTGTTTGTACTTAGTGCAAATTACTTTACAGATGGAAGGCAGCGTGGATTCAGTTCTTCCTAGCAGGGTTGAGAACATGGGCTCGGCATACATCCTTAGCCACACTGACTACTGTTGTAGAAATGTGCAAGCAGGGCAGTGGTTGAGCACACCTTTAATCCCAGCACTCGGGAGGCAGAGGCAGGCAGATCTCTGTGAGTTCAAGGCCAGCCTGGTCTACAGAGAGAGTTCCAGGACAACCAGGGCTACACAGAGAAACCTGGTCTCAAAAAAAAAAAAAAAAAGAAAGAAAGAAAAAAGAAATGTATGCTAGTTGGCTGTGTTACCACACACCTATTATCCTAGCACGTGGGGGTGGCTGAGGCTAGGACATGCTGCCTTCTAGGCCAGGCTGAGCTACATTTTGAGACCCCCATCTTGGAACAAACAGAAAGAGCACTAATGTGACAGGTTAAAAATGGTACCGTTTGCAAGCTGGGCTTTTGTTGCTGTTGCTCCTTCCTCTGGACTTGTAGGAAAACGACCAAGGAGAGTTTGGCCCAGACATCCAGCACCATCACAGAGAGCCTCATGGGCATCAGCAGGATGATGTCGCAGCAGGTGCAGCAGAGTGAAGAGGCGGTGCAGACTCTGGGTGAGGAGGGGGCTGCTCCAGACACACGCCCTTGCCCCTCTGAGCAGCTTTCTGGCTCTCCCCTCCATTAGCTTCCCAGCTGTGCTTTAGGAGGTGATGACAATGGCTTGGTCCTTCCCAGGGAGGCTTGCTGCTCCTTCCTTTCTTAGTTACACAGCTGTGCTTGGCAGGCCTTGGGCCGTCAGTGCCTCCCAGAGGAAGCATGGCGAGGCTCGTGTGAAAGCAGAGATGTCGTCAGCAGTGCTCACAGGGGGTGGGTCTGGGAGTCTGGTGTGCAGCATGGGCCTGTGGGTCTTTTGCTAGGTAGGTTTGGGAATTAGGGCCACTGGCAAGACCATTACTGTGAGTTCCTATTAAATGTACCAGCCAGTGGCCACAAAGGAGGCTAGCATTCTTGTCAAGCACCATCACACCATGGCCCCATGTAGAGAATTTGTCCATCTAGGGCCCTTCAGTGTAGGAAACAGAAAAGAGTTTGCTCTTCACAAAACTTCACATGTCAGCCAGAGTAGACAGCAAGGTGTGACAGATTCTTGAACCTGCAGCCTTGCTCTCATGGTTGTCACTCACAGTAACCTTGTTTCATTTCTAGCCTTAGTTCGTCCTCTGTCCCACACATCATCCAGGAAAGCAGCTCAACATATCTAAGGTCTGATAATAAGGGGGGCTGGAAATGGCTCAGGGTTAAAGGCAGGAACTGTTCTTGAAGAGGACCCAAGTTCAGTACCCAGCACCCACCTCAGGACGTCTCCACTCACATGCATGTACCCACACTGATGCGCACATAATTAGCAATAGTAACAATAAATCTCTCTCTCTCTCACATACATACCAGCTCAGGCGCTGGCCTTGTTGACAGCCAGCCAGCAGTTTGAGCTCTTCGTTGTCTGGGTGTTATAGTCTGAATCAGGCCCCTTCCTCTTCTGTTGCAGTCAGCTCTTCACGGACTCTCCTGGATGCAAATGAAGAGTTTAAGTCCATGTCGGGGACCATCCAGCTGGGCCGGAAGCTCATCACAAAATACAACCGCCGAGAACTGACGGACAAACTTCTCATCTTCCTTGCCCTGGCCCTGTTCCTTGCTACAGTCCTCTATATTGTGAAAAAGCGTCTCTTTCCATTTTTGTAAGTGAAAGCTGCCAGCCATGGCCCTTTGCAGTCCTGCTTCAGGACCAGGAGCTCTCAAGGACTGGCCAGGCTGCCAACCTGGGATTCCCCTCACCCTCGGATTGCTTAGTGAACCCAAGGGAGACACACAATGGAGGGAAATCCAGCAGCCCAGCTTCCTGCAAGAGGCTGCTTGGAAAGAGCGTGTGGACTAGAGGAAGACAAAACCTTCAGGACAGAGGCATTCCCCGCTCACCCAGCTACCAAGCACTGTGGCTGCCACGTGGGACTCGATGCACCTCCTCTTTCCATGTCCTGAGTTCTGGATCTGGTGGAGGAAAGGGAGAAGAGGCCTGTAGGAAGGAAGGTGATGACAGCTCACGGCTGTTCCCTGAATAAACCTCATTTATTAAATAGAGTGATAGAAGCTTGGTTTTTATAAAAGATTGATTTTATAAGATGTCTCTCTGGGAACGAGGATGTCTCATCATGTTTGATTCCTAGGACGTGAGGTTACATTACTCAACAAGGACTTACTGAGGCCAGAGAGATGCTCAGCAGTTAAGAGCACTCACTGCTCTTCCAGGAGTCTGGGGTTCAGTTCCCAGCACCCACATGGTGCTCACAGCCACCTCTAACTCCAGTTCCAAGGGATGCTCACTGTAGGTCCCTGGAAGGCACACAGAGCACTTCTAAACATACAGGCAAGCACCCATATGTATACATTTCTTTTTTAATTTATTGAGGGTGAGATGGCTCGGTTGGTAGAGGTACTTGCCAGTAAATCTGGTGACATGAGTTCCATCTGTGGGCAGGCCCCACAGGTGAAGGAGAAAAGCAACTCCAGGAAGTTGTGCAGCTGTGGCATGTGTTGTGTCCGTGCAAACACAAATAAGGCAAAAAATTAAGTGTGGAATAGCTGCCACAGGCGATTTCTAGACATTGCCAGACATTATATACACACTGGTTTAGCTGACATGGTCCCTCCAGCAGTGGCAGAAGTGTGATGTCAGCAAGAGAGACCACAGATGGCTGTCACTGGCACGGCCCACACCAGCATCCCCAAGTGCCGAGGTTGGTCTCTCCCTCCATCCAGCCTGGCAGGGCCTGGGCCATTGCAGTGCCGAGGAACTTGCTGGCTCCCTCCTCTCTGGTCTAGACTAAATGTGAGAGTGAGAAGCCAGAACCGCTGACACCCAGACACGCTCAATTCTGACCATGCCCCAGGTAGAGCCTTCCCAGCTAGGCCATCCATGGAGGTGCCAGCACTCCAATCCTGTCAGCCTGGCTGGTCTTGTCCTTGAGTTCTTGCCTCACTGTTCACGGCCCTGGAGGGCCTGGGAGGCAGAGAGTAAGCGGAAGAGCTCAGGCCTGAGCTGGGAATGTTCAAACCACAGGGCTCCAAGCAAATGACCTTACGTTGCTGTCAGTTTCCCCATCTACACTGTGGAAGTGATCACAGTGAGAATTTTGCTTTCTTTAAAATCACAGCTGTGCACAAAAAAAAAAAAAACCTCAGTTATGTGAATATGTTTTTGTTTTAATCCCAGGTGTGGGATATGGGACTGCTTCGGATTGTCCACAGCCGCTATGATTTGTCTCATGCTCTAGGAGGGGTGCGATTTTTCCCAGCTGCAGATAGTTTATGGCTGGAAATCTGGAGACTCTTGAGAGGGTATAAATTTGAGAGTCCCAAGAGGGCCTGTAGCAGCTGCTGCTGGTTCCTGCTGCTGTTTTTGCTATTGCTCGATTGCTGGTTGGAGATATTCTGACCATAAAGATTGTATTTGCCCCAAGGAACTCGACCCCCCTAATCAGTAGGAAGTAGTCTAAAGAGGTCCATGCCCCCTTTTCCCTTTAACCTTCTTTCTCACCTACCTACTATTAGGGGGTTGGAAGGGATTGGGATGGAGAAGGGTGGTAGATATAGGAACCCAATAAAGTAGCCAAAAAGCCTGATTACAAGATAGTCCAGATAGGGCCAGTTTGAATGGAAGGGAGATGGAAAGCAGAGGCTTAGCTCCTTCATTATGGGTCTTCATTGAGCTTCACAAATGCTGGGAACTCTCAATGCTGAAGGGTCCTACAGCAACAGAAGAGGGCCTTCCTCAGAAGCTGCCAGGGAGAGGCAGTTCTGTTTAGACCTGTTTGAGCAGCGGAGATCGAGAGTCAGCCTCTGCTGTGAAGGGACCAAGTATGTGTTGTTGGCTGTACACATCAGACTGACCTCCTGAGTATATTGTAAGTGGAAAGGTGTATGTGCGTGTGTCACAGTGGGTGATGGAAACTACCAACTCCATAGTACAGAATCCTACACACCAGTACTGAACAGTTGGTCTGCTGGCTGGGGAAGCTCCTGAGGGAGTGGTGGGTGGGTTGCCCCGTGGTTCGTTCTATCCTGGGCAGTTTGGAGCAGAACAACAGGACAGCATTTCTACTGAGGTTGGTTGGTGTATGACAAAAATCCCGCGAACCATTCAGTTCTGGAATTTTCCATTTTATATTTTCATCTGCGCCTGGCCATAGATAGCTAACGCCATGAAAAGCAAAGTCACAGATAAGTATGTAAAGGGAGAGTTATTGTGTGTGCGTGTGCGCGTGTGCACACACAGAGACACACACACACAGACACATGCGTGCGCACACACACACCACACACACACTCTTAAACAATTCTTAGCCTCCAAAGCCACTAGGTGCAAATTATACACAAAAATTGCCAAATTAAACTGGGAGCAAAGCAGTGATAGGAAATGCCCATGGAGACTCCAGCTGTAAGTGCAGCAGGCGGATGTTGTCAGGATGGGATTTTCTTGTCTTGACGTTTCTCTTTACTCTTCTCACTAACTGTCAACATTCTCACAATTTGGAGATGTGTGGGCTCTGCACTCCCTAAAAATTCTCCCTTTGGCACTTTATCCCTTTTCTTGTCTCCTGGATATAGAGTCTGATTTGACCTATTTGTACGAGTCACCAGAACGCATCTTACACCATCATCTGCCGGCAGGCAGCCTAACTTCCTCACCCGGTTAGCTGGGCAGAAAGCGGCCTTCCACACTCAGCCATGAGGGGGCAGTGTCCACACTTACTCTGCATTCTCTTAGGCATAGAGATACCGCCAATGACTGAAATACTCTTAACAGCTTCCTTTAAAAGGGGGTGGGTGTAAAAAAAAAAAGGACAACTAAATATGTAAGGCCTCTGTGTGTTTTGGTTGTGGTATGCTCCATGAGTTCCTTTAATATTTGTTTAAACAGTAAGGCAAGCTCATATACTACATTTTGATTGGCCAAAGGTAATGGAGTTAAAAATCCAAGCAGCCTTCAAAGGCACAGTCATTCAAGAGGCATTTGCTGAGCACCTACTGTATGCCAAACATGTGTCATGGAGCTGTAGTATATGGGCGAGGCAAACAGATGATAAATTGTGTACATGCTAAATATGTCTTTCATTATGTCAGAAAATTCAGTGGGCTTTCTGTATCCTTGGGTTCCCCATCTGCAGATTCAGCCTTCTTTACATTTTAAAAGAAAAATTCTATGTTGTATAGAATTTACTTGTCATTATCCCCTGGATAGTGCAGTGTAACAGGTATTTTTCTAGCATTCACACTGCTTAGAATACCACAAAACAGCCGTGAGTGCACAGGGCTGGGAGTGTTCAGGGAAACTGGATCTGCCTATGGGGTGTTTGGGTGGAGGACCAAGGGCAGAGGGCAGGTTTGCAGTACTAAGTATTGTTAGTGCCAGGTGTGGTGGCACACACATTTCATCCCAGCACTCAGGAGGCAGAGACCCACCAGCTTGACCTAATACTGAGTTCCTGCTAGGCAGAGTTGCATGGTGAAACTCTCTAAAAAACAAAAACAAAACAAACAAACAGCAATAACAACAGCAACAACAAAAAACAAAAGGTGGGCAGCTGATAGAAGAGGGGTTAGCCGCCCAGCAGGCCTGGGGCAGTCTAACCAGCTCTCAAATGGCACACCATCTTGTTTTTTTCCCATTTCTCTGTCAGCTCTTTTTGTTGTCCATTTTCTTTTCTTTTTTTTTTTTTGATTGTGTGACTGCTAATATGCAGTTTTTAATTATCGTAAACAGTTGGTAAAAGGAGTTTTCACAAGAACTAGAATTTAACATTGCATTTTTAAAAGATGTTTATTTATTACTTCAAGTTACATCTCCATCACAGTGCCCTCTTTCCACCCCTACCAGGACCACCCTCCCACCCTCTACCCCTTCTTCCTTCTATCCTACTTCTCCAGAGTGGAGTGTCCCTACATATCATTCCCCTCAACAGTTCAGCAGACATATGAGGGCTAAGAGCTTCCTCATATACTGGGGACCTACATGGCAGCACCACTAGGACAGAGTCTCATTGACAGGTAACAAAGTCTATGTTCCTGTTCCTTTTGATGCATTGGTTGTAGTATAGTTATCCTGTACTGTATGGCTAAAATATGATTGACATTGCATTTTTAAGAATTACATTGGTACAATACCTTAGCATGTTATAACAAAATACAATCTTAAGTCTTTATCAATATATAAAGATTTATACTAATTATTTTTGGCTTATTAATATTCTTTGGTCTAAAAGTAGATTCAATATTCTACCCATTTACTTGTCATTCCTGTAACCAATCCCTTAAAAACAATAGGGGTGCTGATATGTGGGGCATCCCACACTGGAGGAGTGGGATAGGTGGGAGAGGGGATAAAGGGTGAGAAGGTGGGAGGAATGGGGTTGTAGGGAGGGGGCTGTTATTAACATGTAACTTGAAGTAATAAATAAATGTAATAGAAACAAAACAAAGAATCAAAAAGCTACAATAACAAGCATCCACCCCCTCTTGGGAATGGGGTTTAGTTTTCTTAAATTGCTTCCTGGTGACTAGGGACATCGTTTTCCTTTTTAAGGGCTCAAGGAAATTGGAATGTTGTCCAGTATTTAAAAATCTAGTTGTAACTTCTACTATCCAGTATATGCTGAGAAAATTCAGAGCTTAACTGAAGTCCTGACTGGAATAGTCTGTGATGCTGTATGATCTAGCTAGACGTTTTGAAATTGTTCCCGATGTAGATTTTTGAGGAATCAGCTATTGAGGGCATCTGTAAGGTAGGATCACCTGGGCTACTTGTCTGGTCCTCTTGCTCTGCAAGCATATAAACTTTCAAAAGTATTATACATTTATACATTAATTTGTTGTCCATTTTCTGAACACCCTAAATGTCCACTTAGACCGTGCTCTCTCTGCTTTCCCCTGCACAGCCTCTCAGAGCCGAGGTCCAGGTACCCACAGTTTTAGTTACCTGTAGGAAGATCAACAGTCCCGTAGTTATAGAACAATGCAGCCTCCTCAGGAGCTCGGGTCTGCAGGTATCTCTGTTCCTGTGTCCTCCTTCTGTCCCACACCTAGCCCTTCTCCAGGCTCTGTCTTCCCTACCACACTTCTTTCTGGATCTTGTTAGGGTTAAGGATATGCCATTCCAAAATGTGAGACCAGAATAGGTTACTCGAGGTAGACTTTTCCGGAGGCTGGAGAGATGACTCAGCTGCTGCTCTTGCAGAGGATCTGCGTTCAGTTCCCAGCACCCACGGAACACCACAGCTCTCCATAACTCCAGTTTCAAGGGATCCGAAGTCCTCTTCTGACCTCCGTGGGCATCAGGCACTTACACTCATACACATAAAATAAATCTTTTGTAAAAATTGTTTTGAGACAGGGTCTCTCTGCATAGCCTTGGCTGGCCTAGAACTTGGAGATCGGTCAGCCTCTGCCTCCCGAGTGCAAGGATTAAAAGTGTGCATGCACTACCGTGCCTGGCACTCTTAAAAATTTTAAAGATTGACTTTTCCAGCATATTTTGAGCTGCTGAACTAGCCATTCTGGACCTATTGTGTTGCTGGGTGTAGAGGACCTCTGATGGTCAGTGGAGGATTCTGTAGTGGGATTCAACTGAGAGGTGCTTTAAGGAACAAAGATATTTTTAAAGGATTTTCCAAGACAATGTTTCTCTATGGAGCCCTGGCTGCCATGGAAATCGCTCTGTAGACAAGGCTGGCCTCAAACTCAAGAGTTCTTCCTGCCTCTGCCTCTTGAGTGCCGGGATTAAAGATGTGTGCCACCATGCCCAGCTTAAAGGATTTTTTTTTAAGGCAACAATACAAATTATTTTTTTCCTCCTGGGTTAACAGTGGTTTTCCCTGGGCCAATGGTGGTCTTCCCTGAGCCTCTGTGACAGCTTTGCCCAAGAACAAGAACAGAATAAAAATAGCTGTAGCTATATCTAAGAGATAGACGGTCTGGCGGTGCTGTCAGGGATGAAGGCGTGCAGCCTGGGGCCGGGGAGGGGGGTGTTATCACCCCATTGTTCCTGCAGCCTCCAACATTGGGCTCAGGCTACACAAGATACCCAGAGACCCTCCTCACTGGGTTTGATGTTTGCGCACTTGGCTCTTTACATGGGCCAAGGTAGCATGGTCAGGGAGACTAATTGTACTCTCCCTGGCCTGTGTCCCAGGGCTAAGGCGTCACCCTCTGTGCTGTAGTTTCCTTGCCTGTGACTAGGGCACCTCTAGATAGTACCAGTGTCTCAGAGGTTCTGCGAGGATCACGGGATGAACACAGCACCTACTCGCAGGTCACGTGTGTGGAAACTCTTATTGTTACCACCAAGCAAAAGCAAGTGGCTCCATTCTCCTTTATCATTTTGAGTAAAATGTGCTTAAAGAGGGAGATGCTGGGATTGGAGCGGAATCAGGACCAGGTGTGGTGGGTAATCTCAGCTGCCAACTTGTCTGGATCTGGGACCAACTAAGACACGTCTGGGTGGGTGGGTCTGTGAGGGGAGTTCTCGGGACAGAGTGGCTCAGGTGGGGGCACAGTGTGGCAGAGCCTTCTGGGAGTCACTCATATTTAAACAAATCTGAGGGAAACGCCGCACTTTTTTGCCTACCCACTCACCTCCCTGATGAGTGCATCTGCGCTGCCGCTGCTGCTGCTGCTGCTGCATTCTTTCACCAACATCAGAACCCAGTCTCTTCAGCTTCCAACACAGAATGAGGACCACTGGCTCTCTAGGAATCCTACTGGCCTTCAGCACCAGATTGGTACCTCTCAGGCCTGCAGTCCTGTGGACTGAGCAACACAGTTTCTCAGTCTTCTCCAGTGTACAGGCAGCCATTGTTGGACTACCCAGCCTGTATTACGGAATCCAGTCTACTAAAGGCTCTCTAGAATAAGCATCCGACCTACCGGCTCTGTTCCTCAGGAGACCCTGACTGACACGCCTAGGGCAGGGTAGACGTTTTCAGGTGAAAGGGCCTGAGTAGAGCAGCCCAGCCACATGCTGGCTTTCTCACCCTGCTGGAGGTGGATGGGTAAGATTCATAGTTGATGTGTGTGAAGTTCTCTTTTTATTCTGAGTCTCAAATTTTTCTCTCCCCACCCCCCTGGCCCCATGATCTTGTTTGCTGGCAGGGTGTCCCAAGATAAAGTGAATCCACAGAGTAGCAAATTAATATAGGGACTGAAGTGTGAGCAAATGGTCAGCTTTCATTGAAGGCTTGATTGCTATGACACCCCTTCCCGCCCCCCCCCCCAAAAAAAACCCACAAGAATGCTCCCAACCAAAATGTCATAATCCCAAACAAAGGCTCCTGGCACTTACAACAGGTGCTTCCTTGGTGTATTAGGATTCTCTAAAGGAACAACTTATATTATAATATACATATTATACATATAATATAAGTTGTATCTTATATATAATATATATTTTATATATTATTTAAGTTGTTCCCCTAGCAAATCCATATATATATATATAAAATCCATATATATATGGATTTGCTAGGGGAACAACTTATATAATATATATGAGAAAGAGAGAGGAGGGGGTCTTATTAGAATCACTTACAAACTATAGTCTTACTAACCCAACAATGGCTGCCTATGAATCGAAAGTCCAAGAATCCAGAAGTTGGTAGTCCACAAGACTGGGTGTCTCAGCTGGTCTTCAGTATATGCCAGAATCCTGAAGAAGTAGGCTCTAATGCTAGTGAAGGAACGGACTTGCTAGTGAGGCAAAAGCAAGCAAAAAACCTCCATGTCCTTCCAGCAGAAAGCATGGCCCAGATTAGAGGTGGGTCTTCCCACCTCAAAGATCCAGATTCAAAATGGATATTTCAGCTTCAAATTAAGCAAAAATCCCTAACAGGTGTGCCCCAATTTTGGGTTTTAGTTAATTCCAGATGTAGTCATGTTGACAACCAAGAATAACCACCACATCTGGCCACACTACCTTCACCCTGAAGCGGGTTGCCATGCTCCTGAGTGTCTCCTCCCATCCATCCTTCTCTTGGTGGGTGTGCGACTGGGGGACACTGCTGAATCCTGAAGACAGAAGAGGAAAATAGCACTTGTTTTTCAGGTCCAATGGCCTGGCTGACTTTCAGCCAGACAAATATATTAAAGAACAGGAAGTATCTTATGGGGCTCTCAGGACCTAGTGAGCCCAAAGGTATATCTTTGTGCCACATAGAAATGGTAAATGAAGCCAGGCGGTGGTGGTGCATGCCTTTAATCCCAGCACTTGAGAGGCAGAGGCAGGTGGATCTCTGTGAGTTCAAAGCCAGCCTGGTCCACAGAGTGAGTTCCAGGACCTCCAGGACTACCCCGAGAAACCTGTCTCGAAAAACAAACAAACAAAAAAGGTACGTTGTAGTCAAAATGAATGAGCAGCCATGGGATGGCAGAAATTATGAAAATCTCCTGAGAGGAAACATTTCAAGATACAAACGAGAACCTTCTGGAGGATTCCAGCAGCACAGGAACCAACTCCTAGAACTGGCAGGCGAGAGCACATGGAATCAGGTGCCTTTGTGAGCAATGGAAACAATTGCCAGAGTGAAGAGACAGACTGTGGAAGCACAGAAAGCCTCTGTCCACTTCACTTCACACAAGGAGTGAATATCTAGAATATGGAAAGAACTGCAGAAAATCCCCAAATCATCCAGCCAGTACATGAGCCAATGACCTGAATGGGGACAGTCCTCAAAAGAAGAGTCACAGATGGCCAATAAAGGTTCTTTAAGATGTTCAACACTTTAGCCATCAGGAAAATACAAACAAAAATAATATTCTGAGATTTCATCTCACCCCAGTCAGAATGACATCAAGAAAGCAAATGAGAGCCGGAGAGATAGCTGGCTCCTGGGTTAAAAGCCCTGGCTGCTCATACAGAAGACCAGCATTCAATTCCCAGCATCCCCATGGCAGCTCACAACCATCTGTAATTCTAGTTCCAGGGGATCTGATGCCATCCTCGTGTCTCTATGAGCACCAGGCACTTTGTATATATACACATTCAGACAAATACATAAAATTTAAATGTTAAAAAGAGGGAGAGAAAACAAACAAACAAAACTAATTCTGGCAAAGATTTCTTACTCATTGCTGGGAGAGTGTGAACTGTGGAGGTCACTCAAAAAAGTAAACATGTGGCTCACGCCAGCACTCAGGAGGCAGGCAGTCGGATCTCTGAGTTCGAGGCCAGCCTGGTTGACAGAGTGAGTTCCAGAACAGCCAGGGATACCGGGAGAAACCCTGTCTTGAAAAACCAAAATAAATAATACAAACAAGCAAATAAACAAATTAAAAATAGAATGATCTAGAACTGGAGAGATGGCTCTGTGGTTAAAAGCCCTTGCAGAGGACCCAAGCTTATTTCTAGTATTCATATTAAGTCACTCACAACAATCTCAAACTCCAGCTCCAATGGATCTGGCTCCCTATTTTGGCCTCCTGTGGCACCTGACTTGTGGCATACATTCACAGAGGCACACATACATAATCATAATCCTCTATACCTCTGACCAAGCTAGACCTCTTCTGGATGTACACCCAAAAGATGTTAAATCCTGTCACAGAGATGACCTGCACACCGTGCTTATTCCTACACTGTTCAAGATAGTCAGTAAACGGAACTAACCAAGATGCCCATCAGTAGATGAATAGATAGCAAAAATGTGGTAAAATATACAATGGAATTTTATTTAGCCACACAGAAAAATAGAAAGAAAATGGATAGAGCCAGAAGTTATTGTGGCAAGCAAGATAAGCCAGACTTGGACAGATATTGCATGATTTCTCTCATGTGCAGGTCCCAGATTTTAACTTTTATATGTGTGTGTGGTGGTGGTGGGGGTATATGTGTCATACAGCTGAGGAGGGGACAACCATGAAAGAAGAGGAAGAGAAGGTGGTAGAACACGTGACTAGAAAGAGGGCTGGTGGTCCCCACAAAGATGCCCGGGTGCTGTCACTAGAGGGAAGGAATGGCAAAGAAATGACTCACAGAGGTGGAGGATTATAGCAGGCGGGGCCATGTGGTTCAGAGGCAAGTGGAGAGGAGGGAAAAGGCAGTTCTGGCAGAGACCCAGGAGGTGATGTATGAGGAGAGGCCTGCATCATTACATGGTTCCCTGCACAGAGCAATTGGTGTGGAAGGTAGAGAGCAGCTTGCCATCACTGGGCATTATTTAAAAGTTCAGGAAAAAATACTATCTACCATCCCACTACAAGATATCACACCCATTACTGGAAGCCACCCAGAGATGATTCATGGAGGCTGTGCACAGCAGGTCCGAGAGCTGCTTCTGACAATTGCCCACAGAGACACTGGCACCACGAGCTGGGAAGCACCCCTCCCCAGATACAAGAGTCTCTGCCCCTCCCCCTCTTCCCACTTTCAGTGGGCTGTAGGGCAGTACTGTCCTTTAGCTGGGCTGCCCGAATATCCATGTTTCTTTTGCCTTTTTGATTCTCTGATATCTGTTTAACCTATGTCCTGGGCTAAATTATCTCTAACCTGGAAAAAAGCAGGGGGTAAGTTGAATGTTTCGTACCTGGTACCCTTCAGTAACTGTGGGACTGGTGATTTTTATTTATTGTGTCCCAGTCTCAAATTCAATATGTGCCCGAGAATGACCTTGAACCCCTGATCCTCCTTCCTCCACTTCCTGATTACTTGGATGACAGGCATTCACAGCTGTACTCATGTATGTGGTGTGGGGATCAAACCCTGGCCTTGCGCAGCTACGTCACCAGCCCCATTTTCATTTTTTATTATTTTTTTCTTTTTGAAATAGGGTCCTTGCTGGGCTAGGCTGGAACTTTCTATGTGGCCCAGCCTACCTTGAACTCAGAATCTCCTGTTTCCATCTCCTAAATGCTGGGATTACAGGTGTGAACCATTGCACTGGGCCCAGTCCCTGTTTACATGCCAAAATCCACAACGTAAAGGCCCTTATATAAAATAGCGCAGCATTTGCTTAGGACCTGCTGTGCACAGCCTCCATGAATCATCTCTGGGTGGCTTCCAGTAATGGGTGTGATATCTTGTAGTGGGATGGTAGATAGTATTTTTTCCTGAACTTTTAAAATTTAAAATTGTTACGTGGATGAATGTTTTGCCTGGATGTATGGTATGCCTCACATGCATGCAATGCCTAGGGAGGCCAGAAGAGGGCAGAAGATCCCTTGGAACTAGAATTATAGATGGTTGTTAGGCATCCTGCAGATGCTGGGAACCCAAGCTGTCTCCTCTGCTAGAAGAGTTAATGCTCTTAACTGCTGAGCCACCTCTGCAGCCTCCATGCCTGAGTAGTTTTGATGCACACTTAGTTGACTCCAGATACAAAACTCAGGAACACGGATGTGAGTAAAAGGACAAGTGCTTCATAATTCCATGTATGTAAGACAGTTAATTAGTCCATTCCATGCATAGTGGGTACATGACATGCAAAGTCTGCATTTTTACTGCAATAAATCTTTTCAGTGGACTAGAGCCTTTTGGAGTGGCCCTGGGTTGAAGGGAAAGCCATGGGAACCTGAGCTGCATTGGTACCCGGCCTAGTTCAGGTCCAGTTCACTTCCATCTCTGCTTTATCTTTACCACTGGGATTTAAGAGGAGAGTGGGATCTCTCTTCCAGCTGAGAAAGACACACAGTAGTGAAAGATCCTGGAAGGCAGGAGCCAGAGCCTCCGGGCCACACCCAGTCCTCTGTAATCCCTTGTGCTGTCACCTCGTGCATGGGGGACTATGTCCCAAATCACCTTGTCTTTGGCTTTCTTTTTCCTGTTACCCCAATCTGACCATGGCTGTCTTGTTCCAAAAGTCTCCAGAGTGTCTCCCAGGCTTGAGTGATAGGTTTATTTAAGGTGAAACCTAGTATATACCAAGACTGAGGAGGGCAAGAAAGGTGAGAAGGATGGGTTGGTTGCCTGTGCCTGACATGGGTGTGCTTGTTCAGTTCTACATAAAAATAAAAACATTTGATGCTGTGGGGTGTACAGCATCCCATGTGTTTTTCAGAATCGATCAATATTTTTATTTTATAACTGTCACTTCTGAGAATGTTGTTTTGCATAAATACACAGTTCTAAATGGTGGAAGTCTGTTTGGGACCATTTCAGAACTTAATGGAAGTTCCATTCTAATCCCAAGGCAAAATTCAGTGAATGATTTTTAAGATTTACTTTTTTTGGCTGGGTTTGGTGGTGCATGCCTTTAATCCCAGCACTTGGGAGGCAGAGGCAGGCAGATCTCTGCAAGTTAGGGACCAGCCTGGTCTACAGAGTAAGTCTAGGACAGCCAGGGCTACCCAGAGAAACCCTGTCTCAAAAAACAAAACAAAACAAAAAACAAACAAGAGATTTACTTTAAAAAAAAGTTTTACTTTTTTTAAACCTTTGTGTATTTGTGTTTCCGTGTTTGAGTTTATGTGTATCATTTGCATGCAGGTGCCTGCAGAAACCAGAAAAGGGTGTTGGATTTCCTGGAGTTGGAGTTACTGTGGTGATTGGGCAGATATGGCTGCTGTGAATCAAGCTTGCATCTTCTTGAGAGCATCACACACTATTAACAGCTGAGCCTGTGAATGATGTCTTTAAAAAGCCAAATTCCTCAGTAATGCAAAGAGCTATTTTTAAGATCAAGCATTCTAACACAATTCAAGCAAAGATACGCTAATTAGATGTTAAGGAATGGAAAGATACTGAGAGCCTTCCATTTTTTTTTCCTAATAAAAGCTTATTGTCTCTGTAATGGAAGAAAACTTTGTATGCACAGTAAAGACACTGCAGTTCAAAACATTTAATGGGTCTGAATCTGAGCTGAGGCAGTCCAGGCAGCATTTATTAGCACTTCATGGTCTGACCACGTGGCACAGTACAGAGTGTGCCTGTTGTGTGCTGGGAACCAGGGTGAAGTCCTGAGGTGCTCTAGGGGTGAAGGCTGCTAGAAACAGCCCAGATTTGTTAACACATTTGAGTTTGAATCGACTTTTGGTCATTTAGTGTTCAGAAACCTTCTTATTGTTGTCAAGATTTTCATGATCATGTATTCAGTTACCTCATGTGGGGATGTGGCCAAATTTAAAGAGCCGAATGCTGGGTAATGGAGACACTTAAGATTGAACTTTTTCTTGGGTGTTTGCCCTAGAGAAATGAGAGAGGTGTTTCCACGCAAACGCCTGTGCATGAATGCTCACAGCAGCTGTGACAACCTACTCCAGTGAGCTGGTAACCATACACACTTTGGAACACCTACAGAACACTGCAGAGGAAGTAAAGAGAATCCAGGTACTAGTGTGGGGAGCAGCGTGGGTGCATCACAAAGGAATGGGCTGAGTGGAGAGGCAGTCAGCAGAGGCGGCGTGCCACAGAGTCCACAGCGGCTCATTCTCCAGAGATGCAGCCGCTGACCTGGAGAGCAGACCTGAAAGGGTGATCTGAGAGCTGCTTGTGTTGTGTTGCTATTAGGACAGTATACTTGTCTTTGTTGTTTAAACTTTATTCTACCTAATTTAAAGTTGATTGGTTGAATATAATGCTGCAGCCTGGATTGGGTAGAAGAGAGGTGGGGGGGAGGTTGGTGGGCTTTTGGGGCAGAGAGGAGGACAGGAGAAGGAAGATGTGAGGGGGAGGAAAGGAGAAGACCCGCCATGGGTTAGATGGAAGAACATCCTTCCACATGGCCTGGAACATTAGAACTCATAGCTCTAACATAGCTCATAACATGATCATACCATGGAGAATAACAGTCCAAGGGGATGTATGCATATATGGGGGTTTTATTTGGGGAATAGCTTTAAAAGCTAGTTTAGATGGGCTAAAATTACACAACCCAGGCTAAGGCTTGTTAAAATCTACCAGGTGTCTGTGTGATTATTCATTAAGTGTGCTAACAGATAACTCCGTTGCCCTCATAATCATAAGTACCAATTATAAAAATTGTTATTTCCTTCTACACAGACCAGTGCCTACCAGGGGAAAGTGGTGAGGGTGTCACTGGAGGAGAGTGCCCATGTGGTGGTGGAATGGGACGTATCTTTTTGTTGGTTTTGTTTTTGTTTTTTTTTTCCAGTGCTGGGGATTAAACCCATGGACCAGCACTTGCTAAGCAAACACTATACTACTGCATCACCCCAGCCCTCTTTTTACCTTTTATTTTTCAGACAGGGTCTCACTAAGGTGCCCAAGGTGGCGCTGAGTTCACTCTGTCACTCGGGTAGGCTTTGAACTTCCTATCTCCCTCCCTCAGCCTCCCACTAGCTGGAACTGGAGGTCTGTGCCACCGTACCTCCTGGCTTCATCTGCCTTTTGATGTTGAATGATAGCTGTAGTCGTGTGCCTCTTTGCAAGGGCACAGTCTGACATTCACCTTTTCGTAAATGCCACAGGATGCACTTACACAAATGAAGGTGGCTAGGGCACATGAGGGGATACAACCCTGCACAAGCACCACCATACATCTTGTCTGTTGCTGGCCCACATTTTGTGGGGAGCATGACTGTGGTGGTTTGAACGAGAATGGCCCCATTAGGCTCAACTATCTGAATGCCTGTCACCAGAGTGGAAATATTGGGGAAGGATTAGGAGATGTGGCCTCGTTGGAGTATATGTGTCACCAGAGGTTGGCTTTGAGGTTTCAAAAACCCAGACTGGGCCTCAGTCTCTCTCTCTGTGTCTCTCTCTCTCTGTCTCTGTCTCTCTTTGTCTCTCTGTCTCTCTCTCTCTCTGTCTCTCTCTCTCTCCCTGCTGCCTGCAGATGTAGAGCTCTCAGCTACTGCTCCAGCACCATGTCTGTCTGCTTCCTGCCATGATGGTCGTGGACTAACTCTCTGAAACTATAACCGAGCCCCTGATTAGAAGCTTTCTTTTATATCAGTTGCCTTGCTCATGGGCTCCTCACAGCAATGGAACAGTAACTAAGACATGACTTGCTGGAGAGATGGCTCAGAGATTAAGAGCACTGGCTGCTCTTCCAGAGTTCCTGAGTTCAATTCCCAGCAACCACATGGTGGCTCACAACCATCTATAATTGGATCTGGTGCCCTCTTCTGGACTGCAGGCATACATGCAGACAGAATACTGTATACATAATAAATAAATAAATAAAATATTAAAAAAAAAAGACATGACTTATACAGGCCGGGCACGCCTTTAATTCCAGCACTCAGGAGTTCAAGGCCAGCTTGGTCTACAGAGTGAGTCCAGGACAGCCAGGGTTACACAGAGAAACCCTGACTGGAAAACAAAAAAACAAACAAACAAAAAAAAGGACATGACTTATACTAGTTATTATAATTAAATAATATTATATTTATTGTAATATTATAGTCTAATAATATTATATTTATTGTAATATTATAGTCTAATGATATCATATTTATTGTAATATTATAGTCTAATGATATCATATTTATTGTAATATTATAGTCTAATAATATCATATTTATTGTAATGTTATAGACTAATTATATTATATTTATTGTAATATTATAGTCAAATAAATGAGCTGCTTTTGTAACCTGCTATGAGCTACAGTCATTTTTAAGTAAAAGGATTTAAAAAAAAAACTTTTTATTGGGGCTGGCGAGAAGCCTCAGCAGTTAAGAGCACTGGCTGCTCTTCCAAAGGACCTGGATTCAAATCCCAGCAGCCACATGGCAGTTTGAAACTGTCTGTAATAGCAGGGTGACAGCGCACACCTTTAATCCCAGCACTTGGGAGGCAGAAACAGGTGGATCTCTGTGAGTTCAGGGCCAGCCTGGTCTATAGAATGAGTTCCAGACAGCCAGCGCTACACAGAGAAATCCTGTTTTGAAAAACCAAAACAAAAAACAGAAACAAAAACAACAAAACAAAAAATAACCCCAAAACCTTTTTTATTGATTCTTTATTAATTTCACATCACACACCCCAATCTCACTTATCTCCCTGTCCCTTCATATCCACCCTCTGCCCATGCACCCTCCCACCAAAGTAAAACAAAAAATAAAAATTTTTAAAAATTTTAAATTTTTTTTAAATTAAAAAACAAAAGCATATTGCTATGGAAGCTGCAGTGTGTCATGGTATGTTCCACAGTACACCCTTCTGTCCAAACAGCTTTACTAGCAAATGATCATTGCAGTAAGTCATTGGTCTGATTTGAGGCCTCTGGCTTCTCCTACACCATCAACACTGGATCCTCACTGGGACTCCTCTCTGATATCCTGCTGTTTCCCTGTGCCATGGAGATCCTGCAGCTTTGGATCTGTAGGACTGATCCCTTCATGTGCTCCTGAAAATCACAGATGGGGTAGATGTTGGGGTGGGCCAACTCAAATCCCTGGATCTGCGGGGAAGCTGACTTGGTCATCCCACCAGCTCTCCTGTGCCAACAGGGCCGGCTCTCCCAAGTGCCACAGCCAGTGAGGGAGGGACCAGCTCTGCACAATCCTTGGACATCCATATGGCTCCAGGTGGCAGCCCAGACCAGGGATGTCCACATGGCCTTTGGTGGGAACATAGGCCACAGACATGGACACAGACCCCTGCTGCTGCAGGGCCATGGACCCAGACATGGCCCTCAGAGGCAGCATGGACCAGGACATCATACTGGACTCAGGTGGCACCACTGGCTACTCACATCAGGCTGTTCCTCACCACCCTCGGGTCTCCAGTCTCTGCATACTGCACAAACCATTCTGCTTCTTTTTCTCTCCCATCTCTCCACCACATACTTGCTCATAGTAGTGGTACCCATGGTGGGCTGGCCACTTGGGGGGCAGGCCACTCCGGTGGGCAGGCCTTTGAGTGTCTTCTGCCCAACCATACTATCTGGCAGTGGCTGGGCCAGTAAACAGATTTTTTTTAGGGGTGGAGAGATTGCTCAGTGGTTAAGAGCACTTGCTGCTCATTCAGTTTAGTTTTTGTCCACGATACAAACTAGACTCATCTGGGAAGAGAAGACCTCAGCTGAGGAACTCCCCCCATTAGATTGGCCTGTGGGCATGGCTCTGAGACATTTTCCAGATTAGTGATTGGGGGAGGTCTCTGCCCACTGTGTGTGGGTGGTCCTGAGTTATATAAGAAAGGTAGCGCCGGGCGGTGGTGGCGCACGCCTTTAATCCCAGCACTTGGGAGGCAGAGGCAGGCGGATCTTTGTGAGTTCGAGGCCAGCCTGGTCTACAAAGCGAGTCCAGGACAGCCAGAGATATTCAGAGAAACCCTGTCTCGAAAAACCAAAAAAAAAAAAAAGAAAGGTAGCTGAGTGAGTTACAGAGAGCAAGACACTAAGCCCATTCCTCCTGGTCTCTGCTTCAGTTTCTGCCTCTAGGTTCCTGCCTTCAGTCCCCGCCCTGGCTTCCCCCAATGACGAACTGCAGACCATGAGCCAAATAAACTCCTTCATCCACTAAGTCCTTGGTCACAGTGTTTATCAGAAAGCAAACTCGTGCAGAGGACCTGACTTTAATTCCCAGCATCCGTGTCTGTCATAACCACTGTAACTCCAGCTCCAAGGCAATCTGATGTCTCTGTCCTTAGAGGCACCTGCACTTATGTGCACATACCCCCACATATACACAATTAAAATTTTAAAGCGTTTTTCAAACTTCTTTATTAAAATTTTTATACGATATACTTTGATCAAGTTTCCCCTTCCTCCAGTTCTCCCAGATCTTCCCCACCTCCTTACCCACCCAACTTTGTCTTTTTCTCTCTGTTTAAAACAAATAAACAGAAGTAAGACAGCAAAGAAATGCACACAAAAACACAAAAATGAAAATAAAAATAAACAAGCAAAAGACCCATAAGACAGACAGACAAACAAAAAAGCCCAATCAAAGCAAAATGAGACAAAATGACTACAAAAATGCCATTGAATTAATTTTGTGTTAGTCAACTACTCCTGAGCACAGGGCTTGGCCGAAGTTGTGGTTGATATACCCAGTGACACTCCTTTGGAGAAAACTGGTTTTTCTTCTTCTGCCAACAGGTATCAATTGCATAAAGCTTCTTTATGCAATTTAGGGGTGGGAACAGTACTGGGGTCCCATCTGGCTTGAACCTCTGCAGGCCTTGTGCATGCTACCTCAGTCTCTGTGAGTTCATATGTGAATCTGTCCTGTTGTGTTCTGGAAAACATTGTTTCCATATCGTCATCCATCACTTCCGGCTCTTACAACCTTTCTGCCTCCTCTCTTCTGCATGGATCTCTGAGCTCTGAGGGAGACATCCTATTTAGGGCCCAGTGCCCAAAGTCTCTCCCTCTCTGCACGCTATCCAGTTGTGGGCCTCTGTGTTAGTTCCCATCTACTGCAAGACGAAGCTTCTCTGATGGTGGCTGAGCGAGGAGATGTTGATCTATGGTCTTAGAGGCATGTCATTAGGAGTCATTCTTTTGCAGGAGTTATTTCAGGTGAATATAAATAAAACTCTCAGTTGGGTGCTAGCATATGCTTCCTTGGGTGGGTTCACTACATCCTGCTCAGGGCCCAGGCCCACATTTGGACAACTCACTCCCCTTAGATGCTGTGGATTTGATGTGTTCTCTCCTCTTAGAATTCATTCTTGTCCAGGATCCCAAAGCCTCGGGCGTGGCACGAACTGTCTTATGCTGGTTCATCCTTATTGTGGCGCTGTGGCCGGGATGTCCCAACTTCACCCTGTAGGGAGGTGGGCTGTCTTGCTCAGTGTGTTAGTTTGCTAGGTTCTTGTAACAAATGGGCACAAAGTGGCCAAGTCTGTGTTCTCTCAGCTCTGGAGGCAGAAGCTGGACAGGCATGTGCAGGGCTGTGTGGCCACCAAAGGGTATGAGGGACGGTCCTCCCTGCCCCTTCCAGTTGCATATGGTTACCTCACCATCTCTGCTCTGTATTCACATAGACTCCCCTGAGCATCATCTCCTGTCTCACAGCTCTCTCTATGTACTCTTCATGAGCACACTTGACATTGGCTTTAAAGTCCCCTGGGTAGCACAGGAGTTCCTCATCTCAGTGTTCTTAGTCACACGTGCAAAGACCCCTTTCAAAAGGAGGCTACATTCACAGGCTCTAGAAATTTGACATGGATACCTCACCCCTCCCACCATTAGGCTTGGCTGAGACAAGATGTGAACTCAGGCGAGTCTGATGGTCTGCAGAGGGAGGAGAGATGGTGGAGTTCTGTATGGGTTGCCTAGAGCCTCAGAGCTGAGCCCAGAAGAGCCCTCCACTGATTGCTTGCTTGCCTTTTTTTCTTTTAAGATAGGGTCTCATATAGCCCAGGCTAGCCTCTAACTCTCTGTGTAGTTGAGGATGAGCTTGTCTTTCTGATCCCCCTGCCTCTATTCCTGAGCACTGAGATCATAGGTTTGTACCACCACACTCAGTTTTACTGGGTACTTGGGGCTGAACCCTGGACTTTCACGCATACCAGGCAGGCACACTACCAACTGATCTGTATCCACAGCCCTCTATGAATGCTTTTTGACTGACAACACAGCAAGGGAATAGTGGGGAAGAGATGCAGCCCCTCGGCTGCAATGAGAAGGGCTTTGTTCCTGGACCAATCTTCTGGACCCACAGCCATGGAAGGGGAGCCAAGGTCCTTGCTAGCAGAAGTGTGGCTTTCTTACTGCTTCTGTCTTCTTCCTAGTGGTGAGCTTGGATCCTTTTAACGGATCCCTTCCAAGATCTGCTCTGCCCCCTGCTCCTCAGATCTTCAAAGTCCTAACACAGACTCCAAAGTCAGCCCTTTCCAGGGAGCCTTGTGCTCCACTGCTGGGATCTGCGAGGAGTTAGCATTGGACATGACTAGGCTTCAACCTGAGCAGACTTCGGGGAGGGAGGACAGAGGGTGGGGTGCCGTTCAGAGAACCTGGAAGCATCCTTCAGCTTGGGAAGGGTCTGCAGGGGCTCCTGGGAGAGGTTTGAGCTTCCAGAATAGCCCTAGGATGAGTCATCACGGACCTGGTGGTAGCATCCTTTTGATAGAATTTAGCCACTTCGGGAGGGAAGTTCAGATAGCCAAAGGGTGGTTTGGGAGTGGCTTGAGTGGGGGAGCTTTCTCAGGAAGCCCCCTGTAAGCTACAGCAGAGAGGCAGGGACCAACATTAGGGGACCACTGTGGAAGGACAGAGATCAACATTAGGGGGCTACAGTGGAGGGGCAGAGACTAACATGAGACGGACCAGGTTGATGACATCTGGGCATAGGTTGTCACCTAGAAAGCATTTGAAGTCTGATTTGTGGAGGTTTCAACCTGAAAGCAGAATGCCGCCTGAGCCTTGCTTGGAGATAAGGCCCCCAGCCCAATGATAACAGTGCCCCAGGAGCCAGGCAGGCGCTGGACAGGGATCAGATGGACCAGTAGTGGTAAATATAGAACATGAAAGCCACAGTGTGGCCCCAGCCCCCTTCCAGCATGTGGCACTCACATATGACAGACATGGGGCTGCCACCCCACTCCTTCCAGCTCATCCTGACCCATTACACCTTTAGTTTCTGATGTGTTAAATGGACCCAAGGTACCTTGGGACAGCAATAGAGGAGTAGACAGTATGCTGAGCAGATCTCATTGTAAGAAATGATCACACTGGCCAGTTGCTGGGAAGTAGCCATGGAACCTATGACCTCATCATTCCCATCAGACTCTGTGATTCGGACCCATTTTGTGGTTTTCTAGCCCTCGAGCAGCCACTGTGGACATGCTTCTGGGCCTCCATGTCCACTAGCAGCCCTGTGGAAGGGGATACTCATGGTAAAAAGCCTTGGTCAACATCACACATCTGGGAAGCGGGAGTGAGGGCTTTCTGGCTTGGGCAGTGATCACTCTACCACCCACATTGCCTTTCACCTGCCAGGAATGTCTATGATGAATCCTGGCTTTGGTGGCTTGGGTAGGAATTGCCCAGGGGCCAGTTTCCTTCTCTAGCTGAGCTCATGGGGATGGCAGGGAAGGGAATCTATATTTGTGTATAACATTCAGGGTCCCCTTTTATACTTCCCTCAGCAGCGCATGGTGAGATTTGCTAGCTTAGTTCATACTCAAGGAAATAAAGGCTCAGAAGTGGAAGAAGTTGAAGGATTCTTATGGCAGCATCAGGCCTGGGACCCGCCAACAGATGGCAAATCCAGTGATTTCCCAGCACACTATGGGTGTCTTTTGGAAGAACACCTCCTGCACCCCACCCTCAGCTTCCCCAAGAAATCAGTTTCCCACCTGTCACCCCAAGGGTTCTGCGCTAGCTCTGGGTAGCCTGGGCCTCCTGCCGCAGGACTTCCTGTTTGGGCAACATTCCTGAAGCCCTAGGTTCAATTCCTCCTCACACAAAAGCAAACACTAAAGACAATGGAGTTTCAAGCAACAAGGAGTTAAACTATTTCATGGAAAGGACAGAACTAGAGATGATCATGGTGTTCAGGGCTGGAAACAGCCTTTGAGGAAATGGCTCTTATGGGCCACCTGGGATTTGAGCTTGGGACTATTCTCTAACCAGTGGAGGTGGATGAGGCACAAGGATGCATGAGTTTAGTGTTCATCCTTGAATACCATTGAAAACTATTGTCTGAGACCTCCTCATTCACAAAATGTTAGGTAGCACTGCAACCAGGAGGAGGTGGAAGATGGAGAGGAAGGCAGAGTTTAGAAGCATGAGTTCTAAGAGGACACAGCCTGGCTCATAATCTCATAAGGCTAATTGTTACTATAGTATTAGCCTTGTCATATTATACTTGCTTATTTATAACTCTTTGTATCAGTTTGCAACAGCCATGATAATGCCATGTAAAAAAATATACAATGGAATCTCAGTGGCACACAGTAGCAAGCATGAAATGAGTTCTGTGGCTTTCATAAGCCATCTGGGGACCAAATGAGATTAGCCAACCCAGGGCACTGGCTCCTCTTGGGCATGCCTTGCTGTATCCCAGAACTGCCAGCTTACTGCTCTTTTCACAGGAAAAGCAGAAATGCAAGCTTGAGTTCTCAGTTCAGTGGCACAGGCACTAAAACTGGAATACAGAGTTCAGCATGTCCCCTGCACAAAGAAATGAATGCCTGGGCATGCACCTGCTGCTCTAGCCTCTGCTGCCACATTGTTGGCTAACACTCCATTGGCATCCCTGCTCCCATGGTCGGTGATGTGTTTAAGGCCCATGGAAGCTGAGAAGGAAGGAGGGTGGCAAGATGGCCCAGCAGGTGGAGGTGTGGCCATCCGGACTTGATGCTGTGCAGGTGACCACAGTTGCTATGAATTCTTATGTGCACGTGCAGGAGCCATGTCACATCTAGAGGACAGCAGTTCACAGCACCCCTGCAACTCCTGCTACGAAGTGGCACATCCAGGGTAGAGGTTCCCTTATCAGCGCTAGCACTAGTGTTGTTTAGACTTTCAGCCTCCAAAAACATGAGCAAATAAATCTTTTAAAAGTAACCTAACCGGGGCTGGAGAGATGGCTCAGCGGTTAAGAGCACTGGCTGCTCTTCCAGAGGTCATGAGTTCAATTCCCAGCAACCACATGGTGGCTCACAACCATCTACAATGAAATCTGGTGCCCTCTTCTGGCCTGCCGATATACCTGCAGACAGAACACTGTATACATAATAAATAAATCTTTAAAAAAAAAAGCAGATGAGTATAGGCCATGGACATGGCTAAGCTTACAATCGGTGACGGGTGTCTTTTTGCAGCTAACTAGTTAAGGTGTGTTGATGACTTTCAGACAACAGAGTACAAATGAGAATTCTGGGTTGTGTTCTTAAAGGAATGAGAACACCACTCTGCTTTCCCTCATCTCAATGCCTGGAATGTGGGGATGGTGGAGCCATCTCAGACCATGAACCCACTGCTGCACATTGACAATAAATTTCACAATAAGATACAAGGAGTCTGATTCCCATCAGGCCACAAGTCGGAGCAAACTTTGGGGGCTGAGGATGCAGCCCTGTGGTAGAGCACTTTCCGTGCAAGTACAGGGCCTTGGGTTTCATTCCCAGCACTACAAAATAAAACAAAAAGGAAGGAACAAACTCGATGTGGAAACCACAGGATTCTGCTCTGTGTCCTGAAGCATGTACAGTTGTCCTGACCACTGTATTGCACGGCTGTGTCCCATCACCGAGGACTGTGCCTTTACCCTGATCAAGTGCTGCACATTCCAAGGCCTGGGTACAAAAACAGCCATGTGGATGAAGAAGGCCAATTGAGTATTTTGCGCTCACCAAGAAATACATTCTTTCCACGGACCCCATGTCCTTGCCTTTAATTTCCCCAGCCTTGTGGGACATGGCTGTAAGGAACTTTTTCTGTTCTCAGTTGGGCCACAGAAGCAGCAGCTGGTTCTCGGAGACTGGGTCAGTCAGTTTTCTGTGACTGTAACTAACACCTGGAGTGACCCAGGGCTTGTTTCAGACCATGGTGTACAGCTTCAGACTGTGGTTGCTGGGCTTGTTGCTTTGGGTGAGGCAGAGCATGGGATCATGGTGGTGGCTGGTGCCACACAGCAGAGAAAATCTGCTGAACTCATGACTAAGAGGAAGAGAAACTCTGGGGACAGGAAGCTTCCTCCTAGGCATCACCTCTTGAAGGTCCCACCACGATGTGCTGCAGAATACTCAGGATCCAAACTACCTCAGGAACCAACAGGGAGTGGTGTTAAATTGGAGTATGGATGTCCCCAGTCAGACTGCCGCTCAGCTTCTCTAGTTCTTGTCACGTGGAAGCGGGAGCTAGATCGCCCTCCTCGGCCGGGCATCCTAACTATTCAGTTCTCAAATTCCCGATTTGTGTGTGGAGGTCAAAGAACAACTCTTGGGAATCAGTTCTAACCTGTCACCTTATGGGATCTGGGATTCAAACTCACCAGGTCTGTGTGTAAGAGCCTCTACCCACTGAAGCATCTCATGGCCCCAAATCTGATTTTTAAATTCAGCATGCTTATGAAGGCAGGGAGCACAGAGGTTCCTGATAAAGCACCTACTCTGGCCATCACGTAGAAGAGCTCAGAGCCCAGGCCTGATGCTGGCCTGCAGCCCCACCGACAGCAGTGTGTCCCTGGCAGGTTAGGCTATGAGAACCAGGATGATAGGAGAAGAGGAGCCAGTCTGGTTGGCAGAGCCCGCCTCTTTGCACTGAGTGTCATTGGTGTCAGCAATGTCCCTACTTCCTGTGTTCCTGGCAGACCATGGGCAGTGTTACATGAAAACCCAGGCAAGCCACATGTCCAGGTACAACCTTGGCTGTAGAGACCTGAAGCTATGAGAGTTTGAAACAGTCCATCCCAGGGGGACTCTCTTCACAATAGTGTGGAGAGTGGATTAGAGGGGACGGGTAGGGCTGGTTCCCCAGATGATGGGATGTCATGGGCTGACTGTGGCAGTTACCAACAGAGCTGACATGACAGTACAGCTACAGCGTCCAAGGGGCCCGGGGTGCGGACAACAGTCACGTGGACAGGGCTGGCTCTTGCCAGGTTCCCTCTCCAATAGTTCTGTAGGAATGGAGAAGCCCTGCCCCCCACAGACAGTCACCCCCACCCATCAAGGTATGAATGCACAAGCAGAGTCCCCAGCTGACCCACACCTCCCTACTTAAAAAAGAGCTCTTTCATATCCAGGAAGCTACTTCAGCTGTCTAGTTCGAGGCCAGGTGTTACAACCATTACTGGTGATCATGGAAACATGGAAGCCCATCTGAGCTTGAACAGTAGTGCTGAGAGCTCAGGGTGTGAGGGGCCTAAACCAGGTAGAGCCCTCAAAGCCCAGGGGTAGAATGTACCAACCAGTTCCTAGGAGCTTTGGCTTGGGGAGAAAAAGCTGCCCTATCAAAGTTGTAATCTCGTGTTCACGATGGCTAGGGACTCAGTGAGTGAAGGCAGAAGTCCACTAAGGAGAATTTGAAGGTGAGTCTAAAACAAACAGGGCCGGTGTGACTCTCATTCCACTATTGATATGTTTGTTATTCCTGGTTGCTTTGTTGCTGGAGATTAGCTTGTCTCCCCACACCTGTTCTGGTTCCTTCTTCCATTTCTTTTGGTCTCGTACCTGTGAGTTAGATTTGCTGTAACTTATGATTAGCCTCTGTCTCACTGTCTGAAGCTTTCTGTCTGTCCTAGAAGTTGCACCATTTTATAGTCCCCCCCCCCCCAATCAGGAAAACACCACTTCCCTGCATCCTACAGGAGGGAGGGGACAGCTGGTTCTGGCTCCCGCCCTGTATCCCTCGACTAGCAATGCTGAGCCAGTCAGCATTTGCATGTGTCTGTCAGCATTTGAGGGGTTTCTTTGGGGAGTGGCCTGTTCGACCCACCTGCCCATTTTAAAATCATGGTGCTTGTTTCTTGTTGCTGTTTTGTTGTGGCAGTCTATTGTATGTTCTGGATTAAGATCCATAGCAGATATGCTGTCTGCAGACACATCTTTCCCTCTGTCCACAGTGTCCTCGGACATGCAAAGGCTTTATTGTGGTGCAGCCAGTGTGTACTGTGGTGTTGTTGCACGGATACTTTCTTGGCAGGTCTTTGTTGCCCTACTCGTGACTATTTTCTTGCCTCCCCAGTGATGTTTCGGGGACTTGTTAATTCAGAGTGGGGGCCACAGTTAGCCAGGACCTTGCCTTCTAGTCCTTTGGAGAGACTGACGCTGCTGGCTAGCACAGCTTGGGGAAGGCAGCAATGCTCCTGCAAAAACAATTAGGAGCAGAAAGAGGAGCAAGCAGCCAGACATGGAGGCTAATTGCTCGCAAGGCCTTGCCTGCCACAGTCCCAGAGGCTCGACCTGTACTTGACTCCAGACCGCAGGCCCCAGAGGCTGTGGATGAAAGAGAAGACGATGAATCCCAGGTCTTGATTTCAGCCCGCAGGTTGGACAGCTGCATGGGACAGGCCCCTTGTCTCACAAGAGAATGGGCAGTCCAGCCAGCTGGCTGGGGCTCCATCAGCCCTTCTCCACGTGTGCTTAAACCCAATTCTCTGGCTTTGAAGATGATTCCTGCAGGGCCAGCGTGCTAATGTTCTAGAGGGTAGCCATCAGGTTTAAAGCCCCCATTCTCCAGGTGGCTCTGCTCTCTCTGTGAACACTGTCATGCAGGGACTGGATTTCAGCAGTAGCAAGATGAGACTCCTTGGGCTTTGCCCTTAATGAGGACAGAGTGGCCTGGGGCAGGCATTGGGCCACAGGTGGTTCCATATAGTTTGATGCTGATACCGTTGGAGCTTCACTGAGCATTTCACTTCCGTGGATGCTGCTGCCATGCCTGTCCAGTCTTATTTTTCCCATAGATTATGTCAAATTTTCAGCCTTAAGACTTCGCCTTGTATTCATCCATTGTCACAAATCTTTAATCCTAGCACTCAAGAGGCAGAGGCAGGCAGATGCGTGAGTTCAAGGCCAGCCTGATCTACATAAAAAGTTCTAGGCTAGCCACGACTACACAGTGAGACTTTGTCTCAAAACAAACAAACCAACGAAATTCACAGTTGATCAATTTATAAAGAAAATAGGTTTATTTGGTTAATGCTTTTAGAGACTGAAAGCCACAGGTTCTGGTGAGGCTTCCTCCAGCTACATCACATCAGAGGCAGATGGCAAGAGCTTGATCATGCAGTGATGCTGGAGGCCAACGGGCAACTGGGGTCCCATATACACTGGGCCATTGCCTTCCAAAGTCATGTCTTCAATGACCCAAAGTCTCCCTCTCTGTAGGCTCCATCATTTAAAGGTACCAGTGCCTCTTACTTAATATTGCTATGGTGGCACCAACACTGTGGCACTTGGAGTTCACACAGACTACATCCAAACCACAGGAAACCTCTGGACCACGTCCCTGCGCGTGCTGTGTGTTTATTGTTAAACTACTTTGTCTATCAACGGTGAACACTCAGAGGCGTGGGCCCATATGCACGAAGGCACTGACTTTGGAGATAGCCCCTCAAATCCATGCTGGCTCTGCCCCTTCTCTCTGTCCTGTGGGCTGAGACTCAAGTCACACCTGTAAAAGCTGAAGAGGGGGCTGGAGAGATGGCTCAGCGGTTAAGAGCACTGGCTGCTCTTCCAGAGGTCAAGAGTTCAATTCCCAGCAACCACATGGTGGCTCACAACCATCCATAATGAAATCTGGTGCCCTCTTCTGGCCTGCAGATATACATGCAGACAGAACACTGTATACATAATAAATAAATCTTAAAAAAAAAAAGCTGAAGAGGGGGACAATGTCCATGTGCAGGGTGACAGCGAGTGCTTGCAGCAGCATGGGTGACTATGAGTGCTCAAAGCAGCATGGCAGGTACAACCCGGTCCTTTATATAACTTCAGGTAGCATGAGCACAGTCCCTGCTGTCCCCATAGCTGCTGCCGAGCTAGCACACAGGCAGCAGATCTTAGAACCTCAGAACTCAAGACATAGTTAGACAGGGCTCAAGCATGTCCCTTCTGAGAAAGTGGTGTTTGAGTCCTGAAGGGGTACAGGCCAGGTGGGAGGAAGGGATGTTAGGAACAAAAGGATCTGTGAGATGTGGCTAAGGTAATGACAGGGAGTGAGTGATGGGTCTGAATGTGGGAGGCAGGATAGAGGTGGAGGTGGGGATGGCGAGGTTGGGGGCTGGGCAGGCTGGAGCCCTCATGCAAGGAGTGAGATGGAGTTGTCAATCTTTTGTCTTGGTTTTGTTTCATTAGGTAGATCTCACTAGTAGCACACGATAGTGGTTTTCCAACAAAGCAGCAGATTCCATCTGGCTGATGCTGGCTTTTAACAGATCCCTCAGCTGCCCTGTGGAGAACAGGAAGGAAGAGGAATTGTTTTTTCTGACTGTGAACTTCTCTCAGAACAAAACAAAAAAGTGTGTGTGTGTGTGTGTGTGTGTGTGTGTGTGTGTGTGTGAGAGAGAGAGAGAGAGAGAGAGAGAGAGAGGGAGGGAGGG
>CAJQZJ010032904.1:7145636-7163440 GCA_907164525.1 Lophiomys imhausi
GAGAGAGAGAGAGAGAGAGAGAGAGAGAGAGAGAGAGACTGTGTTTGCATGTCAATTGCCCTCCATCTTGTGTCTCAGGCAGGGTCTTTCATTTGAACCTGGAGCTTGTCAATTCAACTAGTCTAGCTGCCCAGTCTGCTCTAGAGATCCCCTGTGTCTGCCTCCCAAGGACTAGGCTTAAACATGGGCCAGCACACCTACCTGGCACTTACATGGGTGCTGCGGGTCCTAAATCTGGTCCTAATACTTTCATGGCAAGTGAAGCTACAACCTAAGCCCAGAGTAGTGAATATTTTTATAAGAACTTTTTTTCCCCTGCCAAAACCAAGGCCATATATTCTATACAATTAGCACTGGGCTGAAGGGGGTTCTAGCAGGGAGTGGAGATATAGCCCCAGTGGGAAGACAGTCTAGTGTAAGCAAGCCCCTAGGTTTGATCCCTAGCATAAGGGAAAAGAGGAAGTTCTGGTCATTATTCCTGTTGATTCTTTTGAAACTCAACTGCCTCTCCTGTCCTCTCAACACTACTGTCACTTTCTTGTGCTTTGGCTCGCTTGGTATCGAACCTGTGGCTTTGTGCTTGCTAAGTGTATGGTCTG
This sequence comes from Lophiomys imhausi, assembly GCA_907164525.1. Lineage (NCBI taxonomy): Eukaryota > Metazoa > Chordata > Mammalia > Rodentia > Muridae > Lophiomys > Lophiomys imhausi. The sequence goes on from CAJQZJ010032904.1 coordinate 7,146,236, forward strand.
TCACTCAGCTGCACTCCCAGCCTAAAGGCTGAGCATCTCCTGAGTCTAAGAGAGTTAAGCCTGGAGTTTCTGGAGACAGAAATCATAACCCAGCTATTCTCCAAGATTGCAGTTCATTCCAAGTGTTGCCCAGACTCAGTGCATCAATCTGATTTCCAGAGTCTTAACCTCAGAAGCCAATCGAGCGAGTCCTGAGGATGGCGCTGAGAATCATGATCCCATTGAGCGAGTCCTGAGGATGGCGCTGAGAATCATGATCCCATCGGGTGTCTGCATTCAGGAAGCTAGGAGCTACTAGCTCAGTTACTAAGCACCAGAACCTACGTTAATCCCAGACCCACAGGGAAAAATAAAAGCAGCTGTGCATGGTGGCCCACACTGTGATCCCGACAGGAGGTAGAAACAGGCAGCTCCCTGAACTCTCTGGCCAGTCAGTACAGCTCACTTGGCCGAGCTCTAGGTCAGGGAGAAACCCTGTCCCAAAGGAGATAGATGGTGTCCTGAGGGTGACACTCAATGTTGTCTCCTGGCCTCCACACACAGGTGCAAAAGGGCATGTGTACTGCATACATAAACATACACATGATCACACACATATGCATACACACATGAACACACACGCATATGCACATGCATGCACACACACACATATGCACAATACATTTTTTGAAAATTAGTATAAAGTGCTAAGTAGTCAATATTTGATCCAGATTCTGCAGGAATGTTCTAAGCTCTGGGAATTCCAAACAAAGTGCCATCCTGTGGAATTTCTGCTGCAGCTATGCAGGCAGTGACCAGAGCACCAGTGGCCTGGGGAGAAGGCAGTAAGCCACCACCTCTGGCCTTGGCCTATAGTGCCTAGTGTCTCTCAAATATGCTACTCATGTATGTTTACTTATACTTTAAGAAGTAATCTTATGCTGGGCGTGATGACGCACGCCTTTAATCCCAGCATTCAGGAGGCAGAGGCAGGCGGATTTCTGTGAGTTCCAGGCCAGCCTGGTCTACAGAGTGAGTCCAGGACAGTTAGGGCTGTTACACAGAGAAACCCTGTCTCAAAAACAAACAAAAAAAGACATCATCTTGTGTTATGATGCACATTGTAGAAGATAGACTATAAGAAAGTCAGAGCTTATATGGTAAGGTTTTTTTGAGGGTGAGGACTCATTAGGTAACCCAGGGTAGCCTTGAACTTGAGGTCTGCCTGCCTCAGCTTCCTGGGTGCTGGATTCCAGGCCTGTACTACCATGCCCATTTACACCGTATTAAAGTTTGAGTCATGCACCTTTGAAGGAGTGAAACCCAAACCATCCATCACTAAAGCCCTGTAAATTTGCCTTACTGTGCTTCGCTTGTGATCCTGTGGACAAGCTCACATGGGGTCTGAGGGAGAGTCTCCGGCTGTAGTGCTGGAGGTTGCTACCCACCAACCATGTGGCATTATTTCCTGTCCACCTCCCCAGTCAGCCCTCTCCCTACGCTGATTTGGTGTGATGGACCAACGCAGGTCAGAGAGACAGAGAGTTCTCACAGGGCCCTGTCTACTCCTTGACTCAGTTGGCCTACTTCACTTCCATTTTCTGTTTAAACAGCAGCTGGATCTATCATACAGAGGTTTTGTTAGCCAGGAATGGGAAAATGCTGGCAAGGCAACATTTGTCATAAGAGTGGCCCTTAGATAGTATGAAACATTTGTGTGTTTTATACCCATCCATCACATCTGTCCATCACATACATACATACATACATACATGCATTCATACATACATATATACATATATTCATCCCATCCATCTGTCCATCCATACATCACATGCACACACCCATCCATCCTTCAGATCCAGACCTTCTTGGTGCTAGATTACATCACTGGACAAAGTGTTTATCAGAAAGTGAGGAGGGATTGAAGCTAAGCTCTATGGTAAAGCCTCAATCCCCAGCATACAAATATGCAAAGGTCATGAAAGCTAATGGAGAAAAAAATCATAGCAGACAGAGGCCCCAGGACTGTGTATAGATTGCTCTTTAAATGAAATACCCAGAAGGCCAGCCGTAGTGACACACGCCTTTAATCCCAGCATTCAGGAGGCTGAGGCAAGTGGATCTCTGTGAGTTTGATGCTGGCCTAGGCTACGTAGCAAATTCCAAGACAGCCAGAGCTACATAATAGACTCTATCTCAGATAAGTAAAATAAAATAACAAAATAAAATAAATGGAATACCCAGGATGCACTTTCTGATAAGGTAACGTTGGAGTAAAGATTTGAAAATAGGAGACATTCACCAGGCAGCTCTCTAGGGAATGGCATTCCTAAAGAAATAGCTGGTACAAAGGCCCTGGGGCAGGAATGCAACAGGCTTGTGCAGTTAACATCAAGGAAGCCAGTGACTAGAATGCAATGGCAGCTAAGAGTTACAAGATTTTACAATGTATTCTGGGTGTTAATTCATATATATATATATACACACATATGTGTGTATGTGTGTTCATATGTGTATGTATGCGCATATATACATGTGTGTACATACATATACATACACATATACGTATACATATATATATATATAGTCAAGCTCTTCTTTCAACTCCATCTTGTCTCATGTCCCAGTCCATGGGTGCTGTCTTAGGAAGCACCGTTTAAATAGTGTCATCAGTCTTTCCCTCTCCAGCTTGTGCTCTCTTCCTACTCTAAGGCCTAAGAGCACTTTCCAACATTATCTATAAATTCTGGGAAGCTTATTTTGCACAGGTTTATTCAATCAACCCTGAGGTGGTTTGTGAGTGATGTGAGATAGGGACTTGATTTCATTTGGTTTGTGTCTTATGGAGACTTATAGCTACATAATCCTGAAGTAGCTCTTCTCAGAGACTTAGTGGGGCTGGGCTGGGTTAGTTTGTGGATGTGAGAATCATTTATAGAAAATCCACACTTTCTGTCTTCCCACCTCACTTATTACAAATATCTTGGCTATTCTTAGACCTTTATACTTCCTCTGAATTTTCCTAAATTTTAAAAAATATTGTCTTTGCATTTGTTTGTTTTATTTATTTATTTAGGTTTTTGAAGACAGGGTTTCTCTGTGTAGCCCTGGCTACCCTGGAACTCATTCTGTAGACCAGGCTGGCCTTGAACTCACAAAGAGCTTCTTGCCTCTGCTTCCTGAGTGCTGGGATTAAAGGCATGTGACACCACCATCAGGCCTTGCTTTTATTTTATGTGTCTGAGTGTTTTGCCTGCATGTGTGCGTGAGTGCAGTGCCTCTGGAGGCATCAGATTCACTGGAACTGGAGTGACGGGTGGTTGTGAGCCTCCATATGGGTGTTGGGAATCAAACCCAGGTCTTCTGCAAGAGCAGCCAATGCTCTAACTGCAGAGCCGTTGGCGCAGCCTCCTCTCTCATTTCTAAACTTCTGAAGTTACAGACAGTATGCTGGCACCATGAGCAATTAAGGATTACAGGAGATCCATGAACCATTCAGGGGTATCATAAAGCACCAAGTATTCATGCAAACCTCAAGTCTTCCCCCAAGGGCTTTTGTAGGTTCTTGTACTACTAGTCAGTTAGGGAACTGGATTGTGGGAAGGGGCCACATGGTCACCTGTGAGGACGAACAAGGTGACACTTGTCATGACTGATGAATTTATGGGAAAAGAGGAAACTCTATTTAAAAAAAAACTTTTAAAATTTTATATATATGGGTGTGCACACCACCTGAGAAGGCCAGAAGAGGGTATCGTCCACTGGAACTGAAGTGACAGATGGCTGTGAACCACCATGTGGGTGCTGGGAACCGGACCTGGGTCCTGTGCAAGAGCCACAAATGCTCTTAACCAGAATCATCTCTCTAGCCCCAAACTCTTCTTTTAATTGCAAGGAGGGGATCTACAGTAAAGTCACCAGGCAGCTGTTTCCTGTGCGAGCTTGTGCAAGGTTTCTAAGGGCCTCCCTGTCAATGAGAGTCCCCTTCACCCCAATATCAGTATAAAATAGGAGGAGAAGCAGGTGTGGCTTCCACCAAGCTGGAGTTCAGTGGGGACTAGCCAGAGGCTGGAGACATGCCAGAAAGCTGAGGACTAACCTCAGTCTTTGGTTTAGCTACTCCCTGAATGTAGGGACAGGGCAAGATACAAGACCTTTTAAAGCCTTACTTTCCTTCCGATGTACAATGAAGCCACAGGGAGTGACCTTACAACACCGACACAATGAGCCTCCAAGGGCTGGGTCTCCCTCCTGGTCTTGCTGCAGGGTACCAAGGTGCAGTCTTGAATCTGGGCAAAGAAAATGTCTCTGATGCAGTCCTAGCATGAAGTGGGTTGAGGAAACCACAGGGAGGGCTTTGTATTATGGGTCCCTTCCACTTTCTTTCCCTACTCCCTAGGGTCCTGAGGGCTACTAGGCTGTGTCCCTGCCCTGGGTTACAATGAATACAGAGTCACCAAACAGCAGGGCATAGAAATCTGACTCCAGAAGTCTCCAGGGTCAAGAGCTGGAAACCACCACCGGCAGGGTACCTGGTCACTGACAGCTACAGTAGCAGCCTAGCCTAAGGGATCCATTGTGAAGCTGGGCGGGCAGGTGCTCCCAGGAAAGTTTGAGGACTGCTGCTGAGTGCCTAGGGAGTGAGTTCGCCTGAAACCCTCTGGATTCAAACCTAAGTGGCCTTAAGTAGGTGATGTCTTTAGCTTGTCTGGGTATCAATTTCCTCCTTGGAAGATGTGTAGGGTGAACAGTCAGCATCACGACCCCACTGCACCCCCAGTCTGTACCAGAAGGTGTGAGACAGTGACCCAGCCTCACCAGCCATCTAGTGGGGGGTGGGCTGTTGTGCTGGGTCTGGGTTACCTCCTTGTGACGTCCCTTCACTGTTCACAATATTCTGGGCACAAACTCTCCTCTGAAGAGCAGCAGAATGGAGCAGGAAGGTTAGACTGCCAGTCCAGAGGTCCAGGAGCTTAAGCGGCACTCCTTCCCACTGAGTCGCTTCAAGGGCCCACGAGGAAATCTCCCACTAAGTGGGAGCTAATCTCACCACTGTGTTGCTTAACTGACTAAAAGATCTTTTTGGTGTCTGCTCTTGAGCAGCAGGTGGAATGGTGCCAGACTCTAGGGCCCTGGAGCTGGGTTGCTGGGATTTGGAACAGAGCTCTAGGCAAGTTCCTGCTCCATTGGGGGTTGGGGCACAAGATGACTTTTTCACCTTTTTTCCCAGCACCTCTGTTAATGACTAAATGACACCAAGTCACAGGATTCTTTCTCCAGAAGGATGCTGTCTCCTGCCAAAATCTCCTGGGGTCAGGAGAGCAGCGTAGGGAGGACATGTTTTGGAAAAGCAGGGAAGGATGTGTTCTGGAAGACCTTAGGGGCCTTGTGTGGGTGTTTCTCGGTCTGGGACTGACAAATTTAGCCAAACCTGGTGTTGGCTTGAGAAGGCAGGGTCAGTGGAGCAAGGCCCAGGACCTGAGTTGTATCCCAGGAACCCAAGGTTCCAGATGTGTGTGCTGACATTTGAATAGCTGCACTCAAAGAACATCACGTACAAGCAACACATGAAGCAACAATAATGATAATGTTAATAATGAAGGCAGGACCATTCTAATTAAGACAAGAAGTGTTAATCTGGTGCAGCAGGGCCAGGATAGGGATCAGTGGCCTGGCTTCACCTGCTGGAACCTAATTTCAGGAGCTCACCTCCTCTACTACCGCTGTTTTTCTCAGAATATTTTTAAACTGTGCCTAGCCTGCTTGAGTGTGTGTGTGTGTTTTAAATAAACGAATGAAACTAACTCTCTGTGTTTTCCAGTGTCACCACTGGCACAAGACTAATGCCAAGCCTGCACTTCCCCATGCCTGAGCTCTGGCTCTTAACAGGCCCCTCCTGTTTCCCAAGTTTTCTGTCCTGGTTAAATTTTCTTACCCTGTACACATTGTTTACAGAACAATTGAAAAAAAAAACCAACAACTAATGCCGATGTGAATGTGGGGGGGGGGGGGCAGGAAGTGTCAGTTTATCACACTCCTGCCCCAGGAGCGCCTAGGCTCTGGAATGAAACCCCTGGCAGCGCTGCTTCTCAAGGCTCGGAAACCTGTGGTCTGCTGGCCAATGAGAGTAACAAGCCTGCTAGTGAGGTTTGGGATTCACCAGGAACCATCCAGCTGTACCTGTACTAGATAATAACCTCTCAGGGTTTTTACTGGCCATTTGCAGTTTCTCACTTTTATTCATTGGTGTCAGATAGCCACAGATCTTTTGAGGTTCCTTGAGAGAAAAAGAAAAGGCCTGGCTTGGTCACCGGGGGAGGCCAGAACGAAGACAGCCAGGGCTACACAGAGACCACCCCCCACCCCAAACCAAGCAAGCAAACAAACAAAAGTGTCATTCTTTTGGATCCCTGAAAGAGAGGAGTTGCAAAGGAGACATCATTAAAAACAAAACAAAAACCCTCCAAGACAGGGGATGTGGCTAGGCAGCACAGGGCTTGCCTAGTATGTACAAGGGTCTGGGTACCATCCCTGAGCCTGAGGAGAGTGAAGAGAGCAGGGGTGATATCTAATGTTAAGTGAAAAAAAAATCTTGTTCTGATGTTATCCCACACAAATATAAGATGAGAGAGACTGAGGCAGTTGGAGGCTCTACAGGACCCAGAGAAGCAAAACTTAATCCTTGTAAAAGATTTTTTTCGAGGCTGTGAACTAGATTGTAAACTAGACACCTGGGCTGGTCAGTGGTGGAGTGCTGCTCTACCCGAACTGGCACGAAACCTCCTCAGAGCATCCCTTTGAGAGAAGGAACCACACTGCCTTGCACCCAGCAACAGAGAACCTGGACCAGCACATGGCGTCTGGGCACTGGCAGGTATGTGCAGCCTTTTGACATTGTGAGAGGACATTGTCATCTACGAAGTTCATACTTGATAACTTCACTGATAAGTTACAAAAAGAATAGAAAAACAATCATGTATCAAGTAAATTCACGAGGATTTTTTTTGGTGACTGAATTCACAGCTATACCGGGGATGCTGCAGGTTGGATTAGTTTAGATCCAGGAAATGGAAAGCTAGGGGCGGAGCTGAATATACCCACCTAGCTACAGGCAATGATGCCTTTCATCAGGTAAGGGGTAGGGGTACAGTCTTTGAACCCTTCTCTTTCTTCACACAGCCCAGCCCAGAGCCCTGCGACTTCATGTTTACCCTATCCATACCCTCTAGGACCCTGAGTGGCAGCACCTACAATCATCTCCTCCACTATGGGGGTGAGGAGGTGACTTTGGCCTCACATTGCTCATTGCGGGGCTCACTGCAGAGTCCGGATCCTGAACTCCACAAGCAATATAGTGTCTGAATATGGGGCGCTGGGCCTGATGACTTTGCTGCTGAGCCACTGCTCCAGAGCTATGAGAGGACAAAGCCGGGATCCATCCAGATTTGGAAGCTAATTATCAGGCCCTGAACACTGGAAATTAGAGAGGCTGACATCTGAACCCTGGTACAAAAAGTTGAGGCAGTGCAAAGCGGTCAAGCCTCCCAGCTATCAGTTTTTATCCCGTTTCACCCAACCTGTTCTCTCATCTGTAAGACGGCAGAGCAGTTACATTGGGTTACATTGGTCAATCGAAGATGTGTTAACTACAGGGAAATTACTGACATACCGAAGGAAGGTGGTAGGGTCTCCCCTGAACGCATGAACTCTCACAGTTTCCCCCAGAGATAGATGTGAGCGCCATCTCCCACCAAGTTTAGGTTCGGCCTCTGTGCTCACGCCTCGATAGGCAGATCTTGAGGCTAGCAAGCAAGGGACCAGAGTCGGGGAGGCTGGAAAAGGGTCCTTGACTCTCTCATCTGTAAAAACGGGCTGTCGACTTAGGGTGCTGTATTTCCTCAGCAGGTTGGGCCGAGGTCGGGCGCTCTGGTCAGGCATCCTCCCTCCCGCTCTGAAGCGAGAAGAAGCTCGTCCGTTTGGGTGGTTTGCTCACAGGCAAGTCGTTAAACCTCTCGAGCCCTCCGCGGCTGGCCTTGAAAACAGGCCACCCCTTCGAAAAAATACCAGACGAGCTCAGAAAACAACGAGCAAGGGGGCTCGAGGGGCGCGTTAGCTTTCATCAGTGCAGGTTCTGTGAACTTGTCCAGCGAACGAACGCCTGCCTATGCCTGAGACCCGAAGGCGGCCTTTGCGCTGGGAAATTCTAAAAGAAGCACGCGCGGGGTCAGCGCACTCATTTTAATGGGAGGGACGGGTTTCATTTTCTTACAACAGGTAAAAACATAAATACGGGTGGGTGGGCGGCGGCAAGGCAGCCGGGACCCGGGCTCCCGGCCCAGTCTTCGGGATTCTAGGACCCCCGCGCCCGGCCTCCTCGGGGTCCCGGGGTGGAATCCGTCGAGGGTGCCCGTGACCCTGGAAGGGCACTCCCTCCCTGGGCCCTGGGCCGAGACACCAGGCTGCGTCAACGCACCGGGGAACAGAGGGGGTATGGAGCGGAGACAGTTCCCAAGCCTGCGCGGGGGTGCGTGTGAAATCCGAGGGACAGGTCATGGTGGGGGCCGTTCCATCCCCGGAGTCGGTCCGGGGCGCCCCCAGACGGGCCCTTTCCCCTACCAGGCTCGGATGCCGTGCAACGTGGACACGCCCGAATTGCCCTGCGGCATCCCGGGACTCTGCACGGCGGCGTTCAAGTCCCCCACGCTGAAATTCACGAAGTTGCCGTTGGCGGCGGCGGCGGCGGCGGCGGCGGCGGGCTGCGCGGCGGGGGGCGCGGCGGGATAGGCGGCGCAGCTGTAGCCGGGACCGCAAGCCGCGCCGCCGCCGTAGCCCGGGTAGGGGTAGGCGTTGTAGCCGTAGGCGTTGAGGCCCACGCCGTAGGCGGGCGCGTAGGCCGCCGAGTCCCCCAGGCAGGGCTTCCCGTCGCGCACCAGCACCGGCACCGCGATCCTGCGCGCGGGGGGCGGCGGCGGCGGCGGCGGCCCCAGCAGCTCCAGAGTCTGGTCCTGCCGCTGCCGCTTGCACTTGTAGCGCCGGTTCTGGAACCAGATCTTGACCTGCGTGGACGTGAGCTTCAGCACGCTGGCCAGCTGGTCGCGCTCGGGCGCCGACAGGTAGCGCTGCTGCTTGAAGCGCCGCTCCAGCTCGTAGACCTGCGCCTGCGAGAAGAGCACGCGTGGCTTCCGCCGCCGCCTCGCTCGGGGTCGCTCGGCGCCGTCCGTCTCGGCCTTGTCCAGCTCCACGGCCTTCTGCAGCGCGCACAGCTCTGAAGCGGAGGAGAGGCAGAGGGGTCGGTTAGAGCGGCGGGCCCGGGAGGGAGCTCAGGGACCTCGTGGGGAGTGCCACCCTGTCCGGTGTGGGACGCCCGGCTTTGGCGTGGGCTCATCGCCGAGTGCGTGGGGCTGGCACGGGTCGATGATGGCGCTATTGCACATCTGGGGAAAGCCTAAGTACCGCGGACACCTGTGCTGTAGTACAAAATAAACAAGAGGAATTTGCGGGCCCCTGCCCCGGATAGTTTGGTTCTCTCACTGGCAGTCCATGACTTGGCTCTTCTGTTTGCAAGGAAAACTAAATCGTAAGGATGCTGGGGGGCGGGAGTGTGTGAACCACATCAGGAATCATGACCCTCGGGTGGTCAGCTTGTCCTTAATCAAGCAGTTAATGAACTAGAAGGCCCAAAGCTGTGACTTTGGAGGTCCCCAGCAGAGCTGATGTTTGTGAGACTCCTGGACTTCCCAATATCTGGGGGAGGACAGAGGCCTCTATACCGGCCCTGCAGGAGTCGGTAGCCATCAATTCTAGTCCTCCTCGGATGTTCCTGCACCTTCTCCCTGTTCCTAGAGAAACCTAGGAATGTTTTCTAGCTATTGGGCCGCTCTGGTTTTTTTGTTTTTGTTTTTTTCAGATCCGGAGGTATGCCTGGGTCTTCCCAGTGTGTCCCCCTTCTGCGAGCAGGCCAGGAGCCCTCCCCTACTCTGAGATATCTGGTACAGGCCACCTTCAGAAGCCTTCTCTTCACTCCCCAGCATTTGCATTAGTTCGATATTTCCCAGAGGAGAAATTCTGTCTGGCTCTGCCTGGAAATTGTGTGGGGGGAAACAAAGCCAATCCCAAGTCCTCAGCATAGCATCTCAAAACCACGGGCCCTGTCCACAGCCGCCTCTTGTCTGGCACAAAGAAGGCAAGGCCCAGAAAGGCATGGTGGGCTACACGAGGCCAAAGACCCGCGGGCTAAGTTTTTGTTTACCAATTTTCAGTGTCTCAAAATACCTCTAAACCCAAAAGAGATTTTTAGCTCTCTGATACGGAGATTTGTTCAACCACGGATTGTTAGATTCACTTGGTAACAGATCCAAGAGCAAGGCCCCAACCTACTGGGGCTTTGTAGACCGAAAACAATCTTTTCTCTCTCTCTCTCTCTCTCTCTCTCTCTCTCTCTCTCTCTCTCTCTCCTGATCCTCTAAATTCGGCATTTCCTCTAAACTTCCGATTAGCTGCGGGTCGAGAAGATACTGGGCAATCTGGAGTTGTACACTCTAAAAGTCCCCGCGCCCAGCCTTCAGCCCAGACACGCTTCTGCCAGGCCTGGGTTTCCTGGACCAAGGGTTTGGGCATGAAAGCGACTCCAGAGGAGAAGGGCTTGGGGTTCTCCTTACCTTTCTTATCCGTTCGAGGGTCCTTGGCCGGGTCAGGGTCTCCATAGGCTCGCGGATAAAAGGTGGGAGCGGCTGGGAAGGCTGGAACGCACTTGGGGGGCGAAGGCGCGGGGCCCAGCTCCGAGCGCAGCTCTGCCAGGCCGGGCGCTGCCGCCTCGGGCCCGGAGTAGGCCTCGGGCTTGAAGGCGGCCAGCATGCAGGAGGCGGGCGCCAGGGTGGCCTCGAGGCGCGCAGACAGGTCCCCAGCGGCCAGGCTGCGCTGTTGTTGCTGCTGCTCCAGGTTCAAGATGTCTTTGACTGAGAAGGGTGTGGGTGTGAGTGCAGGGCTGGGGAACATGGTGGCGGCGCCGGTCTCACAGCGCCAGGTGGGCGGCAGAGAGTGGCGCTGCCCACCCCCGGGGACAGCCTCCCCGCATGGTGCCCGCCGCCCGCGCCCGCGCACCCGCCTCTCTGCCCTGGATGTGGCCCGGCAGCAGGTAGCGCTGAGCACCAGGGACAGAAGAGGCGGGAGCAGGCCGGAGCTGGGGGGATTCAGCCTGCCATTGGGCCAGGGGGCTCGATGACAGGAGCGACGGACAGTTCTGCGCCACCTAATATAGACATAGGGATAGGGGGAAAAAAATCCTGCTCAGCTTCTTTTTAAAGGGGCCGCGACACATTTAGAATAGTCTCCCGCTCCTGCAGGAGATTGCTCCTCATTAGCCTGAAATCCTCAGCTAGCCGCACTCCAAGAAAATACCTGATTCTATTGAGCTGGGTCTAGACGGAGGGTTGGGTGGGTCTGATCTGAACAAATATTCTGCATCTATCACTGAATGGACTAGTAAGGTTGGGGTGGGAAGCCAAGAGAGGGGAGTTATTACAGGGATAGAGAGTCACCAAAATATTGACTACTGAAGTCTAACTGAGAGTTGCCTGAATAAGAAGAGAAGCACATAGTAGACAGCTGTTCTGGGATGATAACAAACCAATTTGGGAATTTGGAGGGGTGGGTATTTAATTTGACCTACAGGACCAATTTCAACTCAGGATTCCAGGCAGGCCCTAAGGGTTTCTGAGCTAGTGGAGCTGAACAGGAAAGGTGAAGTGGCTAATTGTGGGGTGGGAGTGGCTATCTTCCAGCAGACTGAGTTGTATCACTCCTCTCCAGGGACAACCATTCACTGGAGAGTTGTGGGGAGTTGACTCTTTAGTGAGGAAGCCAACGGAGATTCGACTCAGCTTCCCAGGGAGAGCTGCTTTCTAGGGTGTCTGCCTGGCTTCTCCTGCAGCCCAAGCTGCTTCATTTCTTTCCCAGCAGCCCATTTTTGCTACCCACAAGATCCCCAGACCTTTTCTAGCTCCAATCCACCAGGGGCCTACCGAGGCTTCCACTCCACATGGCAGAGGACAGGGCAGGTGGAGGGGAATTATCAGCCCCATGCTGCTTCTCCCTGAAAACTTCCAGGGCTTAAAGAATTCTGTACTAGCCGGCCCGGTGGTGGCGCACGCCTTTAATCCCAGCACTTGGGAGGCAGAGGCAGGCGGATCTTTGTGAGTTTGAGGCCAGCCTGGTCTACAAAGTGAGTCCAGGACAGCCAGGGCTACACAGAGAAACCTTGTCTTGAAAAAAAACAAACAAAAACAAACAAACAAACAAACAAACAAAAAAGAATTCTGTACTAAGAGAACTGCCTGGATCTATGGAACTCTTGGGCCCTCCCATATCCCACACAACAACAGTGGAGCTTTATCCAGCTGTAATCTCAAATGGAGGAGGTGCATCATCATCGGCTCCAGGCAAAACCCACCCCCTTTGAAGCTGTAGTAAGGCTTACCACTGGAAGGGCTTGGGCAGGGAAGGCAAAGGATAATATGGAGGACTAGTTGGCCACCTGAGAAGAGGCTCTTAGAATAGAAAAGGGGATGGGGGGATTAGGGTCAAAGGTTACCTAAATAAAGCCACTCCTAAGTCACGGGCCCAAAGCTCAGAGGGATAAAATTGTTCCATTGCAGAGTGTGAACTGTCCCTCCTAGCAGGACAGTGGGGCAGTTGGGCTCTGGCACCATCTGGGCCATAGTGAAGCCAGCATAGGCCTGATTTGAGTTCCTCCCTGCCTTTCATCAAACCCAAACTTCCAAGGCCTTGGACTTTCAACTCAGTGAAAAGGAGACCGATAGTGAACTATGTAGCTCAGGAAACCCAATTCCAAGCTCCAGCAGTCAGCGCCAGGCTGGGTAGCCACCGGGACATCTCAACCTGAGGACCACACAGCGTTCTGAAACTGTTAGCCCCATTTTCCGAGGAAGCCTTTCCAGAGATGTGGTTCCCAAAACCCTGGAGGTTTCTGTCCCTCCACTCTCCAACCTTCCAGTGTATTTCCCCTCTACCGGCAGGGCAGTCCATAACCTTTGCCATTTCCTTTTCCCTTGCCACGGCTTTTGGTCACGTTAGTTAGTGCTCTGAGCCAACCTAGTTGGGGAACCTCCTCGATTTTGAAGATTGGTTTCTGTGAGTTGGAGGGTATGCCTATCACTCAGGCGGTGACGTCTGGCAAACGAGCCACATCCGATTCAATTAAATGTCTTGCTGAAAACAGCTTCGGGCGAGGGTCCTGGGAGCCCTGTTAAGTGAATCGGCTGGCCCTGTGGATCGCGATGACAGTTTGAAAGATTAGTGTGAGCCTATGCCTGAAATATTACCGTTTAATGGGGGGGAGCATAGGGGTTGCATCCGGGATCCCTGTTTTAATTTCTTTTTTGAAGATAGTTCTGAGGTGGGGGGACGCATTTCCTTTGCAAATCAATGTGGTGAGGATTTATCACCTATTTTCGGATATAAGGGCTCCCAGAGCTGACAGATCTGTGGGTGGGTCAGGTGTCAAGAAAAAGGAAGAAAACCCTTCTAATTTGAACAAAATCAGTGACTTCCCACCCTCTACAACCTTGCTGAAAACGCCCTGGCCTTTCTCTCTGGAGAAGAAGCAGGATGGAGTGAGATAAATAGAATCGAGGTGACCCAGGGGTCCCCCGCAGAGAGCTGTCCAGAGCACTTTCCAATTTGGCTTCTGTCCTGGCTGTCTTCAAACCAGTACCAAAGGAATGTATATGTACATATATACATATATATGAATATGTGTATATATACATGTATATGTATTTATATATATGTATACATATTAAATTTAAACAGATGTTACAATGGCTGGGAAGCGATGCGTCTTTCTCCCCAAGGGCGGCTGAGTCAACCTGGCCTGTGCTCTGAGAAGCACTTGGCCAAACACACAACCTTCAGCGGAGAAGGGCAGAGACAAAGGAGACTGGAGCAGACAGCGAAAATCTGCGGAGCTATTTCTTTGCCTTTTAAAGACTTGGTGCTTTAGGATTAGTCAAATTCCGGGGTAGCTCTAGCGCATTCTGCGTAAATAAATTATTATTGATTGAAAAGCGATCAGCGCGGCCCTAGCTGGACCCCCCCCTTTCCTGCAATCAGCAGCGCCGGCCGCGAAAGGTATATATGATTAATTGAAAGATAAGCTGCAACTATCACCCGGAATGTCATTAATGCGCCGGGGAGACGTCCATTGGAGACAGGCGGCGTTATCCGTAGCTTTATCTTCAACAACGCCTCGCTCTCTTGGCCCGCGCCGGGGAAACAGATGGGGGTTTCTGTCTGGGACGCTCGCCCCATGTTTATATTTTGGGAAGAATCGCAACTCTAGGGAGTCCCCGGCGGGCCCCCTGATAAATGAACATTAGCACTTTTTCGGACTACTGTATCAACAAAGGGGCCGCGGCGCGGCAATAATTGGCGAGAAAGCAAACAGAGGGCCGAGAGCGCGACTCTGCTCTTCGTCCAGCTGATGGATGAGCCGCGCGGCCTGGCCCGTGCTTCCTTCCCGCGGGTCGTGCAGGGCCGGTCGGCTCTGCAGTGAGGGACGCTCTTGGCTGCAGGTACCCAGCTCTCCTCCGCACCCTAGCCGGCGCCCTCAGAAGTACGTCTCCGCTCTTCTTACTAGGCCACCTGGCTAAGAGAATGAGGTCACAGGAGGGAGTGACTAGCTCAAGGCTGTGCAGACTGGAAGGGACATTGGCCACTGGGGTTACTTCGCTGACTCCAGAGCTGGGGCTGTTTCCTGTTTGTCGATGGGAAGAAAGCAGTATGCCCATGACCAGAGAAGAGAGAGAAACTGGGGAGTCTTCCTACACTGCCATACAGAAGGAGAATTCTGCACAAAGTTGAGAGAGAGAGAGACAGACAGATAGACAGACAGAGAGACAGAGAGACACACAGGCACACAGAGAATAAGAGTGAATTTGAGATATAACTACTTCCTTTTCTCCCCCTCTGCTCTTTTGCTTCGGCCTTACTGAGATATAATTCACTCACCACACTCCACAATCGATTTGAGAATATTTTCATCAACCGGGAAAGAAACCTGCAACCTTCAGTCATCCACCTCCTTTTCTCAGCCCCCAGTCACCACTAATCTACTTCCCACCTTATGGATTTGCTTCTCCTGAGTGGTTCATACAAACAAAATCATGTAATACGTGACCTTTTGTGTCTGGTATCTCTCAGTTAGCATAATGTTCCCCAGGTTCCTTCACTCTGTGACATTTATCAGCACAGTTAAATAATTAATATTCCATTGTGTGAATACGCCATTTTTGTTTACTAGTTTATTAGTTGATTGACATTTGGGTGTTTTCGCTTTTTGCTTTTCTGAATAGTCTCTAGCCCAATTCTTCCTTCATAGGCTAGAAAAACCTTCCTCTGTTCTCCCTATTATCAATCTTACCCTTCCCCAATGGGGACTGAGTTTCCTGTAATATTCTTGCTGTATCCCGATTCTTGATATAAAAAAAAAAGTTTCCAGATTTTTATTTCGGGCTGAGCTTACAGTATCTGCTAACAGTTGTGCTCTCTAGGTTGTCAGGCAGGCCCCAGGAAATACTAACTCTATATATTTGAGGTCCTGATCAATACCCTGGTTTTTGGCTTCCGTCGCCCTGAGGTACAATGCTGTAGGCCGGCTGAGTCAGACACCAGCGAGCAGCCCCCAAAGTGCAGTTTTCAGGCAAAGCTACCCAGTCATAGGAAGAACCAAAAACCACTGAAGGGAGGAACTGGTCGACCTGGTACAGGAGTGTGTGTCTTTCTGTCTAGAGAAGCCAGGACTTCCGTCTGCCTGGAAATGAATGACTCCAGAGTCAACTCCCTTTTGGGTATTGGGCCTGATGTTTTCTCCATTCCTTCGTCCACACTGGCCAGGTGGGAAAAGATGCTGAGCAAGCCCAATCGACCTGAGTATGATTCTCAGGAACCCTAGGGTCATCTGATGTCATCTGGCCTCCACAAACACAGCACTGTGACACAGGAACTCCTACCCAACATGCACACTCTAAGTGTTAAGTCATGATAAGGATAATGATTTGTAATGTTTGCTTTTTTTTTTTTTTTTGGTTTTTCGAGACAGGGTTTCTCTGAATATCTCTGGCTGTCCTGGACTCGCTTTGTAGACCAGGCTGGCCTCGAACTCACAAAGATCCGCCTGCCTCTGCCTCCCAAGTGCTGGGATTAAAGGCGTGCGCCACCACCGCCCGGCATGTTTGCTTATTTTTGACGGAGAATAAAGGATTGAGAAACCATACAAGATTGCTTTAAAATGCTGCCAAAAAAATGTCATAAGTAGAACTGAAGAAAAAAATAATCTAGAGAGAACAATGCTAGGAATACATGATGAAATTATGAATTTTAATAATATACATAGAGAGAGGTCTGGTAAGTCAATAAGAAAATTACTCAACAAAACAATTGAAATATTAGCCACAACTGGTAGAATCTTGCTGGAAAAAAAAAGGAGGGGAAGAAAGTAAATAAGAAATAAAAGTTAAGAAATGTCAATTAAATCAGAGAGGTAAATGCTTTATATATCAGATTGACAAATATAAAAATAATTGACATCCCTAACTTCCCCAAAATAATAAAATTGAGCAAATTTAGGGAAAAAATCCACACATCCATTTGTATTGTGGACACAGTGGAAGAGGACTTGCCTAACATTCCTGAGGCCTGAGTTTGATACCAGGTCTGACAGTTTCTGCTGAGTGATCTTTCTGTGTGGTTCAGGGGAAGGATGAATTGAAAAACCTTTCTGGGGCCCCATGGTTCTGTCAGCATGTGAAATGCACAAACCATCTGATGGAATGTTTTCACTTCCAGTATCTCTTTGCAGATACACACTTGCATGCAAATAAAATACTGTCTTTGCAGTTTAATTTTTTTAAGAATGAAAATATTTTAAAACAACAGTATATTTATTTTGGGGGAACTGGTTAAAAATCCGTGCTACTCCAATAGAAGCTGCAGACCTATGAGAGAAAGCGTTCCATTCATACTTATCAATATGGCTACATTTTGTTAAATATCAAATCTAGATACAGGCTCTTTCCTTTCTGGTGCACTGTGTATGCAGGCAAGCCCTCTACCACTAAGCTAAGCTGAAAGTTTGGATTTTATTTACTTATTTAACATTTGTGTGTGTGTGTGTGTGTGTGTGTGTGTGTGTGTGTGTGTGTGTGT
>CAJQZJ010032904.1:7164453-7177018 GCA_907164525.1 Lophiomys imhausi
CACACACACACACACACACACACACACACACACACACACACACACACCAGGCCCAGGTTCTGCCCCAGCTGGGAGAGGAGTTTGGCAGCTTAGTCTAGTTTAGGCCTGTAGTCCATTATTCCCTGGGTGGGTGTGTGATGGAGAGCTCTAGGCACCTCTGTAATGGACCCCAACTCGATCTAGAGTCTTACTAACAAGATCAAGGCAACTCTTTACTATCTTGGAGTATAGGAAGAGTTGGTAGAAATGTTTCCTACAGGATCCTCTTATATACGGTGGGAACTTTTGTGGTCACTGGTCTTAGATTCTTCCACCTGTCATGGTTCTTGGTAGGGGGCACTTGACTTTGGACCTCTTGGGCTCATAGGGACACCACTGTCAAATTCCACCTTCTCACTAGGAGAGGCTGCCAGGTAGAGGTGTGCCACCTCAGCTTCCAGAGGGTTCCTTCTTTGCCTAGAGCCAGGTTGAGCTGCGGCTCAGAGCAGGAGCAGGAACACAGCCTTCCCAAGTCTTCTATCACTCAGTCCAGCTGCCCTAGGCTCCCAGAGGAGGTATGCTCACCACATATGACCACCAGAAAAATCCTGGATCCTCCTTTCTCCTTAGGGTTAAACATATGAAAACAAAACAAAACAAAAAAAGCAAAAATAAAGAAAACAAAGCCGAGTGTTAACAGCATATCCCTCTTTCCAAAGAATTTTGTGAGCTTGATCAATCCCGTCTGCTTCCTGTCTCTGTTGAGGAATCCTGTACCCTGTCTTGCTGTGATTAGTTTTCTTAACAATAGATGAAACAGTCTGAGCATCTTTCTTAAAAAAAAAAAAAAAAAAAAAAAAAAGAAGGCACTACTGTCATAAAACCAAACAAACGCGGTAAGGTGGAGTTTATACGGTAAGCCCTTCAGCTCCCGGTTGCCTTACCCAAGGCTTTTTTTATTTTATTATTATTTTTAAGTCTACTTGTTTCTGTCTAGTGCTGGAGACTGGACTCAAGGGCCTCATGTGCCCATCAAGTGTGACTAAGATTCATTATATTGAGACATAGTAAGCCAGGAATACAACCAACAGGGTCATGAGTATACTGCGTCATGAGTCTGGGCATGTGGAAAAGCTCGGGGAAGTCCGGAGAAATACAGAAAATTCTGACATTTTTAATGAGCTCTTCCCCGTGAGGTGGTCCAGGGTCTGCCACTGACTTGAAGGAGTACATACTCTGCAGATGTTATTTATTTGCACGTTTATGGGAAAACGTGTCAACTTGCGGGATGTGAGTTTTTCCAAATTCTGTGGACTCCTTTATATTTTTGCCGGCACCCAAAATGTGTTGTTAGTATCATGCTGCTGTGCTCAATTCCCCAAGCTTTTGGCGGGGATGTTTCCGAGGCGAAATTTCTCTTTAGTCACTCACTGGCTGTGATCGGTTTGATGGGTCATTTCTTTCCGAACTCTGCAGAGGGTGTCCTTATCTTGGTCGTCTTCTCCCCTAGCTCCGGGCTCCGCGGGTGCCAGCAGCAGTTTCCCACCTGCCCTGCCGCCGGCTGCAAACTGCTACCGCATAAACAGCGCGCAGAGGAGGAGCTGGTAATTGGAAAAATCAGGTGAGTGAGACAAGGATTTAAGGTGCGGGGCGAGCAGAAAACAATGCTGCTAGAGCCACGCCAGCGCGGCGGCGGCGGCCGCGTGGAGGAGCCGGGAGGCGGCCCTGCGGACACCTTGGGCCTGAGAGCGCAGATTGAGCGACGTGGCAGCTCACGCGGGCCACGCGTGAACTTTCCTTCCCAGCGCCGCGGGCGAGCTGGGCCTCCAAGGGCGCCGCGGGGCTGTGGCCGGGGAGGAAGAGTCACTCACTCACTACCTGTTCGCTGCGGCTGAAACCCAAACTGCCGCTGGGGTCTCCGGTGGGCTTGAATCAGGCCGTTAAGTGGCGGGTCACCGCAGGTTCCTTCGTCACTGCCCCTTCTCCCTCCTCCGCACCATCCTTTTTCCTTTCAGGTCGTGCCTTACAATCCTTAAAATAAACTGGCGTCCCACGGGAAGTGCCGCGTTCTCCCACGCGGGCCGAGAGGATTGTGAACCCGCAAGTGACCAAAAAATGTCGCACAGGGAAAGCCCAGGCTCCGGACTTGGGAATCGGGGTCTACCCAGAGGCTCCCTGGGCGGTCGGGAACTTCGGGGTCATCAAAGTCCGGTTTTCGGGGGCCACTGGACACCGACAGGGAGCGCGCGGCAGCGTTTCGCTAGCGCGCGAATTGGCGAAAAGCGGGATGGAGACGCTCAACGAATGCAGTGCCACACGCCCGGCTTTCAAGGTGCACATGACGGCGGCAGACAGTCAAGCCCTTAAAAGGAGTATTTAAACTTGGGAGGAGTGCGGGTGGAACTCAGAGGCACACCAGTTAGTGTGCCCAACACGCGCGGGGACTTTTCGGGAGTGCTCACAATTCCGAGTGCCCCGGGACCGTGAGGTGGCTCCACCGCCCTTCGCTCCTGCCACCTCCAGCCAGGCTGTACCTGGCATCCAAAGTCATTCTCCGCAGAGTGTGAACGCAACTTTGCTCTCGCAGAGTCCTGCTTGAGCGGTAGCCTGTGCAAACCCTCTGCTGTGTGGCCTTGTATCTTTAGGTAAGGGACATCTTTTGTCTCCCGGCAAGAAGCTTTCCTCCGGGGAAGATAAAGTAATCGATACGGTCTTTTAAATAGCTCCGAGTTTCCTGTCGGGCCAGGAGTATCAGCGAGCGCTCCAAATCTGCTCTGGTATGTCATCTTATCTCCCTTCCCCGCTGTTGTCCCCAAACGCTGCCTGTCAAGAGAGACGCCACCCGCATTAGGACCCAGACTGGGGCCCTTCCGCTCGGGGTCACGCGCTGCCCCCTTGGCTCCACTGTCCTTCGCGGTCCTCGAGGGTGGGAGGAGATGCTGCCGCGGCGGGGTGAAGGTTCTGGGGGCGTGGGGGGGGTGCACTGTCGCTTAGAAGGGACCTCTGGTCTGTTTTCTAACTGCTTGTCTGTGGGGAGGAAAATCGGGCTCACCATTCCAGGGGGCCTTTAGACTTCTGGAAAGCGCCAGTCTGGCCCGAGCTTTCCCTAAACTCCCGGGTGACTTTGGTGGGACGGCTCCTGAGTCTCCAGGGGAGAGTCTCCCGACAAGAAGTCTCTAGGCCTCTCCTTTGCTCCAAATGCTCCACTTCCAGCCTGGGGTTGTTCTATGACCTTAGCAAGCAGAGGAAGGCCAGCAGCAGTGACAAGTGGCAGTCGCTTGAGTCCTGGTGAAATCTTTGGGCCAGGCCTCTGCCTGCGCTCTAGTACTTTGAGATGCCTTGATGAGAAGATGGTAGGTCCAGATTCTCGTTGAGTGTCCAAGCACCCTTATGTGGTCTTCTTTCATTTTTCTTTTTCTACATTCAGCCAGTTGTATCTTCCTTTTTAAACAAAGAAAAATAAAACTTCTCAGATGCCCTCTGTCCCCATCAGTACTGACATCCACCAGCCACATCTACTTCTGGTACAGCCAACCCTTTTCTTTCAAATTGATACACGGGGCTAGGGAACCACTGCCTGGGAAAACACTTAATTGGTTTCAATACAGGCTTGCTCCTTTCCAATTGCCCAGGATCACTCTGGATTACTCGGACTGCTGAGAGAGGACCACCCACCAAAACACAGTCTGAGGATAATCTAGGCCTTGGGAAAAATCTGGCTTGCCATTTATCATTTATTTACCTAAGATAGCAGTTTCTGTAAGGAAGCAAAGTAAGGGCAAACAACCCACTTCTCCCTCCTGCTAAGGAAGACACGCTCTTGAGTCTTCTTATTCTGTGGGTAGACCTCCTCCCTGTGCACCTGTCCATATTACACCAGCCCTAACTGAACTTGATTCTTAGCAATAATAGCAAAAGATTGGTACTGAACTCAGCAGTGTGCTTTCATAGGGTGTGCCCTGAGCCTCCTGTGCTGTGCTGAAACCCACAGACTGCAAGTTTGGGAGCCATGGCTTTCATCTCTTATAGTATTCTTCCCTTCTGGGCAGACCTTTGGACCACCCCTTCCCCTACTTAGTCAGGCGGAGTAGAGTGCTCAAGTCAGAGCTGTGTTTGAAGAAACACTTGAAGGGCGGCTTTCCTTCTAACAAAAAGTAGGGGATTGTAAAGTCATGGGACCAGCTCTCTTCCTGCCCATGGATGTCACTGCAGGCTTTGTTTTTCTAGGCTGTACTGCCTGTTCGGTCGGTAGGTTGGTCGGGTCGAGGTGGTGGGAGGAGAGGTGGGGTGGGTGACCCTGGGAAGAACTCATAGTAATATCTCTGGGAGACCCAGCTCTCCTTATCCTTGTGAGGGACGGACCCTTCCACCTACTGGAACATCCCCAGGTGCAGCAGCAGTCCCACCTCTTTCTGCTCTCTGAAGCCGAGCTCTCAGTAGCTTTTGATTCCAACACGGAAGTGTATAAAATAAAAGTGAACCTGGCTCCTGGCTCATGAACTTCCCCAAACTGAGCACAGGTGATGAACATGCAGAATCCATCCGTTAAGCCCCGTTCTCCCTCAGGTAATGAGAATTCTCCATTTTTGTTTGTTGTCATCACTTATTTTTGCTGTGTTTTAGGGAAGTGTGGGATTAAGGATGTGTGCCCCCACACCTGGCATCACCTGACTTCAGACCTAGATCACTCTCACCTATTTCTAAGCTTTGTTGTATACCCGAGCACACAGGATGGAGACGGTGTGCCTGACAGTATTAATGCAATGTCTGTTCATTGCCAGGTTGTAGTTCTCAAGTCCTTTTTGCTCTTGTGGTATGACTGTATTCCAGATGGAACACCCTTGACTAAAATCTCAAATGCCCCACACTCTGAAAACAGCCCCTGTGCCCAGACACCTGAGCTCTGTGTGCCAGTCAAATAGAAAAGAGGACAATAACATACAGTGTAAAATGACTTTCAGGTTGTGCGTGTGTTAAGCAAATGGATTCTGTCTTGATACTGGAGTTCTGTCCTCGAGCTGTCTCATTATAAACAAATAGTAGGTAGGCAAGTATCCCAAAATCTGAAGCAATTGACCCCCCCCATCACTCTGGCGGGAAGCGTTTCAGAGAAGGGATGCTCCATGCACGGTTCCCACTTCTGTTCTGCTGGGGTCTCTTGCATGTCAAATTTCCCGTTACTTTTTTGGAATGCCACAAAACAGTGTGTGCTTGTTTGAGCACTCTAGTGCCTGCCTTTCACACACATTTCTACTGTGTAAACACCGGTGAGTAGCATTGCTGGGCCTAGGATATTCACAGACTCAGTGTTGGTTGATTCTCAACAGTTTTCCACACTGCTGAATGGAGGTCTGTTCATTCTGACTGCATATGAGGCTTGTAGCTTCTCAATGCTATGAGTTTTAAAGTTTAAGCCATTCAGGCAGGGGTGAGGTTATCCAGAATGACTAAAGAATGGAGGTGTTTTCAAAGGCTTATTGACGTTTTGAATATATTTTCCAAAATCCCTGTCTATATCTTTTGTCTTCTATTCTCATTAGTGTGCTTTTATTTAATTAAAAAAATTATTTCATGTGCATAGGTGTGAGGGTGTCAGATCCCCTGGATCTGGAGTTACAGACAGTTGTGAGCTGCCATGTGGATGCTGGGAATTGAACTCAGGACCTCTGGAAGAGCAGCCCATGCTCTTAACCTCTGAGCCATCTCTCCAACTCCTTATTTAATTTTTTTTTTTTTTTTTTTGGTTTCTCGAGACAGGGTTTCTCTGTGTAACAGCCCTGGCTGTCCTGGACTCGCTTTGTAGACCAGGCTGGCCTCGAACTCACAGAGATCCGCCTGCCTCTGCCTCCCAAGTGCTGGGACTAAAGGCGTGCGCCACCACCGCCCGGCTCCTTATTTAATTTTTAAAGTTGCTCATTTTAGCTTTACCTGGTACAGTAATTATAAGAGTTGCACACATTACATAATGCTTTGATACATATACACATATAGCTTGCTGAATGCTTACATCGAGTTAAATATACACATTTCCTCAAATGCACTATCATGCATAATCACCCCACTGTGACCCAGCACCTCACCACACAGTTTGCCCTCTGCCTAGCATCAGCTTCTCTTCATCGCCCACTCCACCACCCCCTTAGATGCCTTGTGGTTGTTTTGCTTTTGTTTGTGTTTGAGACAGGGCTCACTGTGCCCTGACTGGCATGGAACTCACATGTAGACCAAGCTTGCCACAAACTTATAGGTATGTGCCACCCCACCTGACTTGGCTCCAGGTTTGCTTATTTGTTTGTTTAACTATTAATAGCATAGGATGATCCTTAAAACAAAAACAAAACCAACCCCCCCCCAAAAAAAAACCCTCTGGTCCAGTGACTTTGAAGTTGTGTCTACTAGCACATGTGTCTGGGGTGTCTTCAACCGAACTATCTTCTTGGCTCTGGACTACATGACCTGCAAACAAAGGAAGTCCTGAAGACAGAACCCAGGACTAGTTCTGTTGCTTTCTTCACAGTTCCTAAAACATTGTCTGTCTGTCTGTCCTAATGACCCATCAAATAGGGGGAGAAGATGCCCATAGAACCATCTGTTAAGTTTATTACCATGTGCCCTTCTCTTTGGTATATAGTGATGGGCCAGATCCTACTAAGCAGATTTTAAATCCCATGGATGTTGTTTTGGTCTTGTCTTGGTGGTAAGAACAGGATCTAAGGCCTCTCCGGCAACAGTCCATCCAGCCCTGTCCCTAAATTTTAAATTCCATGTGTTCTTAAAATTTTTACTGATGTATTTGTTTTGTGAACGTGTGTCATGGCAGTGCACACACACACACACACATCAGGGGACAAGCTTCAGGAATCAAGTTCTCTCTCAGTTTTTGGAGCCCAGTAATCACACTCAGGTTGTCAGGCCTGGTGGCAAGTGTCTTTACCCTCTGAACCCTGAGCTGTCTCAGCTGTCCTCATGTATTTAAAAAAAAAAAAAAACGGTGGCTGCAAGTCTAAAACAAAATTAAAAACAAAGCCACAAAAAACCCCAACATCTTTCTCTTGGAAGATGAGTGGACTATAAGCAAAATTTAATACAGTCTTTCTGTAATTTGGTAGTTCATAAACACCTTTTAAAAAACAAATATTAGGTGAAAACAGCATATGATTTTTGTAAATTATTATTATTACTATTATTTGGAGACAGGGTTTGTGTGTAGCCTTGGCTGTCCTGGAACTCGCTCTGTAGACCAGGCGGAGCTCGAACTCACAGAGTTCCACCAGCCTATGCCTCCTGAGTGCTGAGATTAAAGGTGTGTGCCCCTATCACTTAAAAGACTGTGAGCTTCAGCATAAAAACAACCTCAGTATGGTACTAGGGCTGCCCAATGTATTCTCCCCATGGAGGCTTGCTTGCTGAAGGATGGCCGACCCCAGGTGGTCTGTCTTTCTACTTGGAATGTCTTCATTTTGACCTCAGTCTTTGCTCTCTTTCCCATCTCCATAGCTCCAAACAGCAACCCACCACAGAAAAGTGGCCAGAGGCCCCTGGAGCACCTTTGTGTCCCATCCATTTTTTATGATTAATTTCAGTTTTAATTATGTGTGCACATGAGTGTAGGTGGCCACAGAGGCCCACAGAAGAGGGTGTTAGATTCCCCTGGAGCTGGAGTTACAGGTGGTTATGAGTCGCCTGGATGTGGGTTCCAGGAGCTGGACTCAGGGGGAGGAAAGAAGTGCTCTAAATTACTGAGCCATCTCTTCACACCTTTCTGGGGTGGTGCCTGTGAGGACTTTGAGTTGAAACAGAGCTGAGAGGGATAAGGAGCCATTTTCTCTCTACAACACTTCCCAGTCCTTGGCACCTGAGAGTAGACACCCCTACTCGACTGACACAGTTCTGGGCAATTTTCAGATGCTCAGTCAATGCTGCTGACTGACACAATGGGCGGTAGGAACTCAGCAGCAAGAGCCTGTTCTTGTGCAGGTGGCAAAGCAAAGGACCTGGGAGGCCTCAGTGTGTGGCCCCTGATCCCCCTGCCTCAGCCTCCTGGGCAGCCAGGCTTTGGGAGTGTGTGTGTGTGTGTCTCTGTGTGTGTGTTTCTGATTTAGGCTTTGATGAGTCCCATGCATCTTCCCATGCTTCTCTGTCTTTCCCAGGGGTCCAGAGAAGCAACAAAACCAGGAAGATGTGGGTTTGGCGATACTCTAGCAGCTGAGCTGCCCGCTTGCTTTCTCTACTTCAGCATCCTCCAGCTGGGGTCACATGGACATATTCTCCTGTTTCCCTGGTGAGTGAGTGCCAGCCACCTTTCTTCAGCTCCCAGAGGATGCTGGTCCTTGCAAGGGTAGCAGGCAGAGCGGCACCAACAGATTTTCCTCAATCTCGGGGACTTCTCTACAGATCATTAAGTAGTCCCAGACTCCCAGATTCCCGGTCCTAGGTCCCGGGCCGCTGGCCTGGACCTTGTCCTAGTTCAAGTTCTCTTACCTTAGCCCTCCTGGTAAAGGCTCGCCACCTGGGGACAGGAAGGCTGTATACTCAGCCACTACCTCGGGTTGCAGGTTCCAGAGCACCAAGAGAGAGGGGGAACCAGGGAGGGAGGGAATGGAGGGTAGAAAGAAAAAGAGAGAATTTGAGCAAGGAGAGAGAGAGAGTGTGGAGAGTAAGTATCAGTGAGGAGGGCAGATTGAAGGGGGACGAGCTTCGAGGGAGCCGAAATTTCGATGTTTGAAGGAAGGTCCCAAGCGATTCAAGGAAACCCTTCCCTTTGTCTCCCCTCCCTGTGCCAGGGAAGAGTTTTCTTAGAGGATGTTCACCCTTGAAGAAACCATTGATCTTCTGCTGCAGAAAGTGAGCTTCCTGCCTATCCCTTGACCTGGGCTCTAGGTCTACAGGGAACTAAAGAGCCAGGAGGAGCCTATGGGGAACCTGCCTTGTGCCTGTTCATCCAGCCCCTTCTCAGGTAAACATAGGGCACGGGGGACTGTTTCTCTGACATCCAGTTTCAGACAAGCGGAGTGTGTCTGGGTCGGGCCTGGTTGTGTTTGGAAGGGAGAAGAGAGGGATGCATTTTGAGATTCGCTGGCTAGCAGTGTGAATGTGGCAATATATAACAATAGACATTGTAATATATTGATATAACAATAATCAGTAGTGTATTATGGGTTACATAGTAATGCATAAAGTCTCACACAACTCAAATACTTTATAACTAAGGAGTAATGTATTAAAAATTTCAAAGTAAGAGTCGAACTCAAATATAAGAAATGAGAGTTAGGCAAGGTAGCGTTAATTAGCTTAATCTAATCACTCCACAATGCACATATCAAAGCATTACATGGTACCCTTGTGCCCTATACATATATATATATATATAGATAGATATAGATATATCATTATACTATGTCAATAAAAGAAATGCTACTGAAAATGAGAAAGGTATGAATGTCCCTTGTCGATGGGTGAGAAAATCACCCCTAATGCCTTGGGTAACCATACAGGTCAGGGTAAATGTGAATTTATCCTCCTAACTCTCTTTCCCTGAATCCTTGTGGACCATCAGAAGGATCAGCGCATATGAAATCTGTTATACACATGCCAGCAAAAACATTTCGCTGCTGAGAACACACTTTTGAAGAAACTATTCTGTTTCCTTTATTTCATGGTGGTGCTGGGGATGGAGGTCCTGCTTTGTATAAGCTAGGAGAGTGTTCTATCACTGAACCACACAGCCCCACCTACTCCTTAAAACTGCAAATTACACCCTTGGCTTATTTTAAAAGAAGGAAGAAAATCAAACAAACAAACAAAAAACAAAACCATGCAAGACCAAGCTGATCTCACTTTAACAGAAGAAGGCTCTGAGACTCAGAGTTAGAGGTCCTTGGACTTGCTCCAACCAGCCCTGGCTTTCTCTGATCTGAGGCCTAAAACCGACTGACAGCGGACAAGGCAGGGTCCTTGGGGATGAAAGATGAAATGGCTGAATTTTCAGGAGTGGGCTGTTGAAGAGTAGTTAGCTGAGGCATAGCATCTCTGCTCTCTGCTAGAGAACCACAGAGATCCACACCCAGCCCTCAGTAGGTTTTGTTGTTGCCTTCTAGGTGGGGGAGGAACTTAAGAGAATTTAGACTTCAAATCTTCTGTGGTTCTGTCAGCTGGGTTGGCCAGGATTCTGACTCCAGACAGCCCTTCTCAGCGCTGGAGAGTAGGCTGAAGCAGAACAAGGCCCTCTGCATTCCTGTTGTGTTTAAGAACTACCCAGAATCCTAGACCACTGCAGGATCTTGCTATCCCTTTCAAAGTTGGGTGCCAGAGCATAGCATAAAACTAGGGTAGGTGACTTCCCTGGTACCAGGCTCTGATAAGGCTGCAGCCGGTATATTCTTGAGCACTTGCCCTTTTGTCTTTCTGAGACTCCTCCTGGAGTCATCCAGGCCTCCTTATTTCTAGAAAGGAAACAAGACTGCCCTCAGAATGCTTGGTGTCCTCTGCAGCCCCCAGGACTTTGGGGGCTCAGACAGTATAAAACCATATCTGGGCTGGGAATTCAATCCTTAGCACCCACGAGTGAAGTCATCTGAAGACAAACAGAAAGTAAATGTTTGGGGGGCTGGAAGGATGACCTGTATCCAAAACCCACATAAAAATGCCCTGGCCATGGTGGACAGAGCAGGGAAGGTCCAGTTGGGAGGAGCCCTGGTGATAGTTGGGTAGACAGCCTAGCCTAATCAGTAGTCTCTAGGCCAAGGAGAAATGGCATATTGGTGGAGGTGACAGCATTCCTAAGGATGACAGCAAAGGTAGTCCTCGGCCTTCAGCAGACACATGCAAAGACACACATACACATACACATGCACATACACATGCATATACATATACACATACACATGCATATACACAAATATGAATAAAAATAAAATAAAAAGCAAGAACCCCTTGGATGAAGAAAATAATAAACAAGTTTTTATCTCATATCTATGTTCCTTAACTTTGAACATTTAAGATTTCTATTATTTTTTTCTTTGTTTGTTTGTTTGTTTTAAGACAAGTTTCTCCATGTAGCCCTGGCTGTCCTGGAACTCTCTCTGTACCAGGCTGGCCTTGACCTCAGAGATCTACCTGCCTCTGCCTCCCAAGTGCTGGGATTAAAGGTGTGCACCACCATCGACCAGCCAAGATTTCTATTATGTTAAAGTTATATAAGTCATGAATATATCCACTTTTTTTTTCTCCCTCCCCACTTCTCATTATGTGACTTTGACTGGCCTAGAACTAAGTAGACCAGACTGGTCTCAAACTCACTCACAGAGATCCACTTGCCTCTGCACCCATTAAAGGCGTGTGCCACCATGCCCAGTTATAAATACATTCATTTAAAAATTATTTATTTATTTATTTATTTATTTATTTAATGTGCATTGATATTTTGCCTGCACGTATGTCTACGTGAGGGTATCAGATTCCCTAGAACTGGAGTTACAGACAGCTGTGAGCTGTCATGTGGACGCTGGGAATTGAACCTGGATCCTTTGGAAGAGAAACTAGTGCTCCTAACCCCTGAGCCGTCTCACCAGTTTGATTTTTAGTGATTAGTCTTATTTTTCTTTACTTTAAAACTAATTTTTAATTGAAATAGAATTACATCACCTTCTCCTTTCCTTCTTCCATCTGCTCCCAGACACCGTCTCTTGAATCACTCCTATGCCCCCTCTCAATTCAATAGCCTCTTTTTCTTTGATTATTATTGCTACCCACATATGCTTGTGTGTATGTATGTATGTGTGTGCACAAATATATAAAAATACAACCTGCTGAGTCTGTTTCTGTTGGTAGTGTATATCAAGGCTGACCACTTTGCACTGGACAACCAATGGAGGGGCTCATCCCTGGAAGAAAGAAAGATAGCTCTCTTTCACCAGTCACCCATTAGTTGCCTATAGTTTTTTGTCTAAGGATGGGATCCTATGGAGCTTCCCCTCCCACGTTAACAGGCTCACCAGCATTGCCATTGTTCAGGTCTTATTTATGCAGTTTCTAGGGGAGCCTGTTACACAGCAGGTTTCCTAGTATTCTGGCTCTTATCTTTCTGCCCCTTCATCCGTGATACTCCCTGAGCCACAGATGCAGGAGCTGTGATGTAGATGTATCCACTGGGGCTGGGCTCCCACGATCTGTTGATTTTCGCATTCTGCACCATTGTGGTTTTCTGTGATGGTCTCTGTAAAAAGAGGCATCTTTGGTGAGGGGTGGCTGCTACATTTATTCAGGGAAGGTGGTTTGAACACACCTCAATTTTTTTAAAAAAATTGGTGCATAGTATTCCATATCTATAAACTGTGACTTACTAAACTATGTTTTTGTTAGTAGATATTTGGTTTGTTTCTCTGCTCCTATTACAGTCTAGTGAGTATCATCAGGCTTAAAACAGATCCCTCTCCTGGCCTGCTAGACTACTGGGATCTCAGATTCTTTCTGAAAAGATTGGGTTGATTATTGGTTTTTAAATATTTACTTTGTAGTTTTATTTATTTACTTTATTTATTTGTGTGTGTGTGTGTGTGTGTGTGTGTGTGTGTGTGTGTGTGTGTGT
>CAJQZJ010032904.1:7187606-7198332 GCA_907164525.1 Lophiomys imhausi
TGTGTGTGTGTGTGTGTGTGTGTGTGTGTGTGTGTGTAAGTATATGCATATGAGTGTAGGTGACTTTTGGAGACGCAAAGTGGAGGGTCCTCTGGAACTGGAGTTACAGGTGCCTGGCGTGGGGACCAAACTTGGGCTGTCAGTCCTGGGAGTGTAATGCCTTTACACACTGAGCCATCTCCATGGCCCTTTGCTGGCAATTTTGTTTCAGCCTTGACCCACCCAGAAGTGATTGGCAGGCTCCTCTGAGGAACTCATGCAATGGTGACTTCATGCCAAGTGACTATAATCGTAGCAACTCGTGGAAAGCATAGGGCACATCTACCAGAGCACGGTGCCCATCACTCCCATATCATCTTTCTCCAAGTCTGTTTTACATCATCAAGACTGCATAAGCAATTTTTGTCCTGAGTTTCAAAACAGAATGTAATAATTTGGATATAACGTCATAAACATTTGTTCCAAGTCATTGGATGCTCCTTTCAAATTTGACCTTGGAGGTTGAACTCACTCTGGTGGCCTATGGTGGCACATAATGTCATGAGCCCCCTTTGGACACAGCCTGGATCTTCTGTAGGCTGATGGGACTCTGAGGCTGGCCAGCTGCCTGGCCATTCATTCCATTCGCAGCTTGCAGCTTGGGGCTCCGAGCTTTGTGCAGCTTCTGTTTGCTTTACACTGAAAACTCACTGTCCCATTACAGAGACAGGACATGATGGCTCTCCTCTGTGTGTGGTTAAGAAACTCATGTTTGATAAAATGGTATGAAACGGTATCACCACCCCAAACCCGGTGGTGGGTACAATCGTTATGTTTTCCACAGAATCAGAAGATGGTCTGTCAGAAACACACCAGGAGTCTGGTTCCCTGCCACTCCTAGACTGCATGTAGGTGACAAATGTTTCCTGATCACGTTCCTTCTGGTTTGTTCCAGGCTGTTCCTCTCCCTTTCCCCAGCTACACAAGGCTTCTAATAGTGATCCCGTAAGGGATCAAATATCTTGGGTGTTCCCAGGAGAAATAACTCAGCGACCCGGCTCCATCACGCTTCTGCACACCTTGTGGGCTTTTGCCCCATGATATCCTCACACTGCAGCTCTGGCCGAGCTGCTCCATGGCCAGCCGTGCTGTCTGCCCTCCGTGTCTGACAGCATGTGCCTCAGGAGGGAGTTGAGTGCTCAGGGCACTTTTGGGAGCACAGCTGGGCAGTCAGGATGAAGCTCAGAGTGTGTGAGGAAAGACATGAGCCACGGCTGGTGATGGCTTGTCCGTCACCTGGCAGCCTGAACCATTTGTGCCGGAGTGGGAGTGTGATGATCCCTCATTACATTTGTTTGAACAAGATGGCTGAGCACAGCCAAGCCCATTGGCTTCTTCCAGAGGGCCACAAACCATCTTTGGAATGCCATGGGCTAGCACTTTGAATGGACAGGACATTAAAACTGAGTCCAGACGCTTGGTAGTAGCAGGCACAGATGAACCACCCTATCCTCAGTGCCACAACGAGACCTGGTTGTCCCAAAGCTGGAAGCCAATAACATGCCAACAGTGACTATTAATATCCAGAAGCAAAAGGCAAATGCAAACTCAGTGGGCAGGACTGCTTGTTGCTCAAGCGTGAGGTCATGTGATCAGATCTCCAGTACCCATCTAATAGACCACATATGCCTGCGCCCCAGCCCTTTGGTTCAGAGACAGGAGGATTGTTGTGGCTCACCCTCCGGGCCAGCCTAGCCCAAAACTATGAGCCCCGAGTCCCAGTGAGAGACACTGTCTCAGGGGACTAAGGAGACACCCCACTCTGGTCTCTACATGCAGAGTTAAAACCAAGCCAACTAGTTCCCAAACTTGGACCATTCCGAGTATATCATCACTCGTCACTGCTAAGAGCAGGAAGACCCAGTTCTTGATGGAAGCTCAGATTTTCCATGGGGCTTCTAGAAAAATCATCTTTCTCCCAGCCGAGCTGTGATTAGAGGTGTTTTCATCAAGTCCCTTTCTTCCAGTTGCTCTTTCTCCTCCAGCCTTATTCTGGCTTAGATTCTCAGCCCAGGCCACCCAGGGGCAGTGGGCCACTGATGGGGGCATCCCTGCAGCTGCTTCCTCCAAATTCTCTGGGATTCAATGCCGGGCGCTGGGTGATTACACCGCTGTTAACTAGGATTAGCTATTTTCGCTCCCTGTATTTATATCGTGGAAGCTGCAGTGTGATCCTGCCAGATGCCAGCATGGGCAAACTGCCCTTCCTCCTGCACGCACCTGCTGCTCTGCTAATGCCCAGCAAGGTGGCAGTTGGTGGTGGACAGACCTGCCAAGTCCACAGCCCCCTTCCCAAATGTCCAAGGTGGTGACCTGAGCCATAGGCCAGAGTCACAGCTTGGTAGTAACAGGCAGACTGAAGCTCCACTTGGGGGAGGTGAGGCTGAGGCTGGAGAGCTGGCAGCGGTCCCTGCAGAAGATGCCTGTCACCTCCCTAATCCCCTGAAGTCTTCAAGTCTAGGAGCCCTCTTGCCCGTCCACACCCCTGCTCAACCCTGGCAAGCTCTTTGTGCATCTCCCAGGTTTCCTGGGAAGCCGAGGACAGCCCAAGTGCCTGGGAGTCCTGAATTTAAGGGCAGAGGGTTCAAAGACTGCTCTTCAGTCTTTGGCTCACCTTTGTCTCCACCTCTCCCTCTACCCTGCTTGCTAGCTCAGCTCTCAGGACATGGACAAACTTTCTGGAAGGGAGGCCTTGCTGTGTGAGGGCTGGGTGACATGACCCAGAGAGTGATGACCCACAGAGTGGTCTAGAGAGTGGAGTACTGTTTCAGTGAGTGAGTTTGATGCCAGCCCGGGTATAAAGCAAGCCAGGGGGCTTCCTTGTGCCTGGGAAGGCCCCCTGCTGACTCTTCGGTTTGGGCAAAAATGGACACTGCTGGGCCTCACCACACCAGGGCTGCACTGCCGATGAGTCTCAGCCCTCCGTGCTCAGTGGACTCTGTCTCTCTGTCGTCACCTCTCAGGGTAGCGGCCACAAGTAGAGCGACGAATTAGCCCTCCTAGCTGTATCTAAAAGTTAAAAAAAGTTAGGGGCCAGCGAGGCTCATAACCTGAGTTCTAGTCCCCAAGGTGGCAGGAGGAAACTGACTTGGGAAAGTTGTCCTCTGACCTCTATGTTCTCTGTCTGTCTGTGTTTGCATCTCTGTTTCTGTTACTCTCTCTCTCACATACAAATTTAAAAATTATTTTAATTTAAAACATTAGGGCTGACGAAGGTAAGGCACATATTTAATGTTAGCATTTGGCAGGGAGAGGCAGGCCACCTCCTCAGTGTACCGTGGCAGGCAAGCTAAAGGCAGGGGCAGAGCCCTTACGCAAAGTGCTTGGGGCCAGAAGTATTTCAGACCTTTTTGGTGTGATGATGGTGGATTTTGGAATAACTGCTGTGGACTCTACTGGTTGGAAATCCTTATTCTCAGTACATGAGATAGAAAATGCTCTGAAATCTGAAACTTAAAATTTAAGTTTCTGATTTGAGGGCATTTTTAGAATTAATGATTTCATATTTGGAATGCTCAGCTTATTGTGTTTAAAGACATATAAAGGTAATAAACAGGCTGGAGAGATGGCTCAGCAGCTAAGAGCACTGGCTGCTCTTCCAAAGGACCTGGGTTCAAGTCCCAGCACCCACGTGGCAGTTTGAAACTGTAATGGTCAGGCATGGTGGTGCACGCCTTTAATCCCAGCACTTGGGAGGCAGAGGCAGGCAGGTCTCCGTGAGTTCCAGGCCAGCCTGATCTACAGAGCAAGTTCCAGGACAGCCAGGGTCACACAGAGAAATTTTGCCTCAAAAAACAAAAACAAACAAACACTTCAAAAGAATATGCAATGGTGTCCTGAGTAAAAGGAATCTGGGTTGGGAGTGTATGTGCCCAGTGTGTGCAAGGCTCTGGCTTAGGTCCCAGTGTGCAGAAAGGTAATTCAGAAATATATAGAGAATCAGGTTTGGTGGACATGGGAAACCCCTGGGTGGGATTTATTGAGGGGAGTGAGTTAGTAGGAGATGAGAAGTGGGGAAGAGAAGCTTCTTTTTTTGTTGTTGTGTGGTATTGGATTGAACACAATGCCTTGGACATACCAGGAAGGGCTTCCTGCCACTGAGTCCATCCTGAGTCCCAAAGAAAAGTCTTGATTGACAGAAGGGAAGGCAACATCATACATTTGGAAAAATTCAGTTCTTTGAGAGGAAAAAGAAAGAGAGAAGTAAAATCCCCTTTCTTGGTCTGTTTTCTTTTGCTATACCACACCACCACAGTATGGGTGAATGTTTAAAAGAAAAGAAGGTTTCCTGGGCTTGATTTCTGGAGGTCCAAGCTTGAGGAGCTCTGCAGGTGGTGCCGAGTCTGAGGCAGCAGAGGATGTCTCATGGTATCACATGATGGGAGGCAGGGAGGTGCTGCCCACTGTCTCAGTCCTCTCTTCTGGTATATTCACTTATGCTCCCTTACCCCCTCCCCCATGACCTTTTCCAACTGTATTCTCTCCCAAAGACAACCTTTAAACACCATGGTGTCATTAAATTTCTGCCTTGATATCTCCAGGAGGGAAGGGGGAGGGAAGAGATTCAACTCCAACATGCTTTAGGAGAGGAGCTATGTCTAAACCACAACACCCATGGCACAAAGACAAAGACCATACCTTTGACAAAGTCATCTTAAGTCAGGAAGGTGACTTCCTGGCCTTTTCTATGTGGAGGGGCCAGTAAGGCCACCTTTGTGGCCTCTCGCTCACTCTCAGGCTCTGGGTGCCTCTTCCGGGCATGTTGGGAGCTACTGCAGTATGCACGGGGACAGCAAGGTCTGGGCTGCGGCTGTGGTTCCCAACACAGACAGAGGAAAGCTTAGCTGAGCCCTGTGTAGCTCCTAGCTCAGAGGAATGCCGAAGGGAGACAGAAGCACTTGGGGAAGGCATCATTCTATGGTTTGGCTAGAAGCTCTGCAGCCCTTTCTATGCACACTTTATTAGCACATGTTAATCTTACATCAGGATGGGGCTTCATTATGACATTTGCACATAGATAATATGCTTTGAGCGTATTACTCACCCCCCATTATAGTCCCCGTTCCCCTTCCACTAACTCTCTTCCTCTAACAGTCTGCCTTCTGCTTCAATGTCTCTTTCTCTGTTGTCAATTGACTGAGCGGATTTCATCAGGGTTGCTTGCAGGACAAGGCTGAGAGGTGTTTACAGAAGCAGGGACACCTAACCAGTGGCTATTCAAGAAAACATCTCTCCCAGGGCTGGAGACACAGAAGTTAAGTGCACTGGTAGCTCTTGACAAGGACCTGGTTTTGATTCCCAGAACCACCTAGTGCCTCACAACTGCCTCTAACTCCAGTCCCAGGGGATCTGAGGCCCTCTTCTATTTTCCTCCATGCGTGTGGTGCTCATATCCTAACCCTGGTAGGTAAACACAGAAAATAAATACATAAGGGCAGGAGAGATGGCACAGTGGCTAAAATCCAGAGGACCCGGATTAAATTCCCAGTGCCCATATGATGCCTCACAAATATCTGCTAACTCCAGCTGCAGGGGATGACACCCTCTTCCGGCTTTTGTGGGCACCAGGCACCAGGCAAGCATGTGGTCCACAGGTATAAATGCAAGGAAAATGCCTGTACACATAAAATAAGATAATTAAATAAATCTTGAAAAAAAAAAAAGAAAATGTTTCTCTTTCCCCCAGCAAACCACCAATTGCCTATAGATCCCTTGTGAGCCCTTCCCTGATCTATGGCGGGAATGATGAGCCTGATTTGATTGTGCAGGTCTTTTGCAGATAATCACGCTGAGCCTTAAAGGGGCTGATGGCGATGTCCCATGCGTGGGGGACACTGGACAGACACTTTTCTCAGCACTTGGACAGTTAGTTACGAGTCTTGGCAGTCACCACAGCCCTTTGCAGAAAGACATTTTTATGACCAAAGCTGAAGGCAATGCTGATCTGTGGGAATGAACACAACTACTCAGAAAGCAGTTTGACAGACACAAAATGTCTGCTTAGCAAATCAAGTGTCTGCTTAGCTTCCCGCCCTAGGGCTGTGATCTCCTGAGCAGGGCTTCTGGCTGAGTTTGCGGCACCAAGTGTGAATGCCCTCCTTTGGAGCAGGCCTTACTACGAGTCAGAAAGCAGTTGCTTTGCACTGTGACAGACTTGCTACTATTGAGGCAGAGTGCTCCTCCTGCCTGGTAGTGCGGCAGAGTGCTCCTCCTGCCTGGTAGTGCGGCAGAGTGCTCCTCCTGCCTGATAGTGCGGCAGAGTGCTCCTCCTACCTGATAGTGCGGCAGAGTGCTCCTCCTGCCAGCAGTGCAGCAGAGTGCTCCTCCTGCCTGGTAGTGCAGCGTGCAGGGTCCACAGCTGAGTCAGATCATTAATGACAATTCTTCCCTGGAAGACTTCTGCCATTATATGCATGCTTTTATAATTTTAATTTAAAAAACTACTACTTATTTGTTTGTGTCCCACATGCTGTAGAGTGCACATGAAGATTAGAGAATGACTTGAAGCTATTGGTTCCTTCCTTCCACCATGTATGTCCTGGGAATTGAACTCGGGTTGCCAACCTTGGCAGCAAGCGGCCCAACCCTCTGAGCCATCTAGTTGGCTCCCTGCACATGTTACACAGCTGAGGACTAATTCCTGGGCTGAATATAAACATAAAACATGCTTTCCCTCCTGGGATGGTTAGTACTGTCAGAAAGATTTGGAGTCACCATAGAAACACACCTGTGCGTATGAGGATTTTTCCAGAGCGGCTTAACTGAGCAGGAGAACTCCATACTGGATGGGTCCTGGTACTAAGACCAGGGTCTTGAACCAAACCAAAAGAGAGAAAGCAAGCCAGTGTCAATCTTACTGTTTGCAAACTGAAGATCTGTGAAGCCAGCTGTGCCCACCCCTGCCACCATGATGGTCTGCACTCAGGCTGTGGGCAGAGATAAACCCTCCTTCCATCGAGCTGCTCCTTGGCAAGCTTTGGTCACAGCAAGAAAAGCAGCTAATACATCCCCGCCAAGCTCTTTTTAGCAAATTAATCGAGATCGCCAAGTTCCCTATCTTGATTCATTAAGAGTTCTTCTTCTTTAGTACTAAAAATAATACCGCTTTTAATATCTTAGTCCATACAGAAAAATGTTTTCTAAGTATAGATTCCCAGAAGTTGGACCAGTGTGGAGTGTTAGAGACAGAAGGCTGAAAACTGCCTTTTGTGTAGCTGACAACATCTGCATATAAAATATATACAATTATATATATTAAGATACATAAACATTATATACATTTTATAATATTTATATCTATAGTTATATATAATTAAACTAACTCAGGTGGAGTAAAATTTTTTTTTGTTATTAAAGGCTATTTATAGCTGGGCATGGTGGCACATGCCTTTAATCCCAGCACATGAGAGGCAGAGGTAGGCGGATCTCTGTGAGTTCAAGGCCAGAGTGAGTCCAAGATGGCCAGGGCTGCACAGAGAAACCCTGTCTTCAAAAACCAAAAAGAGAGAGAGAAAAAAAAGAAAAAAGAAAAAAAGGGTATTTGTTTTATTTTATGTGTATGAGCATTTTACCTTCATGTGTATCTGCACTGTGTATATGTGTGTGGTCTGTGGAGGCCAGAAGAGGGGCATCTGATCCCCCAGAACTAGAGTTAGCAACATTTGTGAGCTGCCATATGGGTCCTCTGTAAGAGCAGCCAGTGCTCCTAACCACTGAGCCATCTGTCTAGAACTATTTTATTTTTGAGACAGGGCCTTACTGTATAGTCCTGGCTGGCCTAGAACTTGCTATGAAAAGCAGGCTGTCCTCAAACACGACAGAAATCCATCTGCCTCTGCCTCTTGAGTGCTGGGATTAAAGGCGTGCACCACCATGCCAGCATGCCAGCTATTATTTCTTGGTCTTTCTGTTTGTGATTTTATTTTATTTTTACTGGTGTGACAGCCCTTTCCTTTCCCTATTCTTGCCCTTCTGAAAATCAGAATCGTGTTCCTTTTATTTAAACTTTGAGGATTTTAAAGTATGGAAACACACATTGTGTAATTTCATGGCATTTTCTTGGTTCCACCATCATTTCCCATCTTCAGATTAGACCTCTCAGTCTCTGGTTTTCCCATTAAGTTTCCCAAATCGGTTGTCTAATCTCTTTTCAATCGTTTCTTACCCATTGTCATTTCTGGGACTTTTAATTCTTTAATCCCTTTAACTATCTTGTGTGCATCCTTGTATTGAAAGGTTTGTTTACTCTAGAAACAATTGAACAAGAATGTTTGCTGAGGGGCAGGGGAAATAGGTCAGTGGTCAAGAATTCTCGCAGCAGCTCGTGGAGAGGATCTGGGTTCAATTCCCAGCAACCAACTCTAGCCTCAGGGGATTCAGCGCCCCCTTCTGGCCTGTGTGGGAACTGCATGCACATGTGGGAACAGCCGTGCAGTAAAACATCCATACACAGAGAATGAAAATAGTTAAAAACATTTTTTTTTTCCTGAGAGATTTCTTGTGCATGGCACTTTTTGTTTGTTTTATGGTGTGTGACCCTGGCTTCATAGGAGCATGGCATTTTTTGTTTATTTTATGGTGTGTGACCCTGGCTTCATGGAAGCAATAGCATCCTTTCTGCTCATATATCAACAACTGTAACAGCATTTTCCAGTGAGCCCTGCATTGTGTCATCTGCTGGGTCTCTTTATCCTCGAGACATGTCCTGGTGTGTTTCATGGCATCTAAAGAGGCTGGCATTCATTGCCTTTGAGTTCACATTGAAATTACAAGAAGTGGATTGGCAGCTCTATTTATTTTTAAATGGTAGATAATCCTCACACCGTTAGGGCCACCCTCTTTAAGGCACACATTTAGGTGACTTCCAGTGTATTTTCAAAGTTGTGCGGCCACTGTCCCTGTCTAATACAGCACATTTCCATTGTCCCAGACACAAGCCCAGTGCCCATTAGGCACCTCTTTGTCCCACCCCCAGCCACTGGCACCCACTTGTCTGCTTTTGGGTTTGACTGTTTTGGAATTCCTATAAATAGCCTCGAATGATACATGGCTTTGTGTTTATAGCTTCTTTCACTTGCGGTGTTTTTGGAGCCCGTCCCTGTTGCAGCACACATTGGTGCTTTGCCTTCTAATTACTTTATAATATTCCACTTTATGGAAACACCAAATTTGGCTCATCCATTTAAGTTAGTTGTTTTTCTCCTTGCTGTAATAAAATACTGGACAAATGCAACTCCAGGCAGGAATGGCTTACTTTGATTTACAGTTTGAGGTTGCAGCCCATCAGGGCAGAAAGGGTTGGAAGCTGGCAGGCAGCTGGTCACACTGAGTCTGCTGTTGGGGAGTAGAAGGAGGCAGTCGCTGATATTCTGCTTGCTATTTTCTTTTTCTTTCTTTCTTTCTTTTTTTTTTTCCAAGACAAGGTTTCTCTGTGTATCCTTGGCTGTCCTGGACTCACTTTGTAGGCCAGGTTGGCCTTGAACTCACAGAGATCCACCTGCCTCTGCCTCCTGGGCCCTGGGATTGGGATTTGAACCCCGGTCCTTTGGAAGAACAACCAGTGTTCTTAACCGCTGAGCCATCTCTCCAGCCTGCTTGCTATTTTCTTTTCGTCCAGTTCAGGAGATCAACTTAGGAATGGTACCACCGCCTTCAGAGTGTGTCTTCCCTGCTTAACTAATCCTTTCTGGAAATACTCTCATAGACACAATCAGAGGTGCGTTACTATGGTGATTCTAGATCCTATCAAATCCACAGTCAATATTGACCATGACAACCCCACCCCTTGATACTCAAATATGTCACTTCCTATCATAACCCTTCACGCTCAGTCCCTAATGCAATTACATTTAGTTCATCTCTAAACATCCTCAGAGTCTTTGACAATCTCAAGACTGCTGAGAAGTCCAAAATTCCAGGCTTCTGCTGAGCTGCAAGGCGGTCTCGTAACTGACTGTGGGCTTACAAAAAGCAGTTACCTGCTCCTAAAATACAGAGGTGCGAAGTGGCATGCCCATTCCAAAGGGGTTTGCTCAGCAAGTATGTCTGGGTGTTGCACTGGGCTCTGGTGGATCATGGGACAAAAGACACCCACTCTAGGGTTCTTACACGTTAGTGAGATCTAGGGAAGACCGGGTGGGCATGGTTCTCCATCGGCTTGTGTGAGGGGCTGGTCTGGGATCCTCTGGTTCCTTATTAGTTACTTTGGGACTAAAAGAACTTCAGGAGCAAAGGCTCACTTGGGCTTGTGGCTGTAGAGATATTGGTCCATCACGAAAGGGAGAGCATGGTGTTAAGAACCCACAGCAGGGCTGGAGAGATGGCTCAGCGGTTAAGAGCACTGGCTGCTCTTCCAGAGGTCATGAGTTCAATTCCCAGCAACCACATGGTGGCTCACAACCATCCATAATGAAATCTGGTGCCTTCTTATGGCCTGCAGATATACCTGCAGACAGAACACTGTATACATAATAAATAAATCTTTTTTTTAATAATTTATTTTTTATTTTTTCAAGTTACATCTCAATCACAATCCCCTCCCTACTCCCCCCTCCAGTCCCACCCTTCCACCCTCCTCCCCCTCAACCCCCCCATCCTCTTCCCTTCTTTTTTTTTTTAGTTTAAGGTATTTATTTTTCCCCCCAACAGCTCTCCCTTTCAGTCCAAATAATGGTTCTTTTTCTTATAC
>CAJQZJ010032904.1:7198432-7225730 GCA_907164525.1 Lophiomys imhausi
CCCTCCTCCCCCTCAACCCCCCCATCCTCTTCCCTTCTTTTTTTTTTAGTTTAAGGTATTTATTTTTCCCCCCAACAGCTCTCCCTTTCAGTCCAAATAATGGTTCTTTTTCTTATAACTATAAATACAATACAAAACAACAGAAATAAATAGGCCACGATTATAAGAGTTATATGGCTTAGCATACATTCCAAATGTCCAGTCCATATGTATTTGGCACCTGACTTTAACATTCTACTATCTAACCATCTCCATGAGTTTAAAGTCCTATATCTAACTCAGCTTTCATACTAACTTGCCTCATAATAAATAAATCTTAAAAAAAAAAAAAAGAACCCGCAGCAGGGACTTTTTTGGTGAGCCCTTTTCTCATGGTGGCAGGCAGGAAGCAGAGAGCCTGGATGGGAACCAGAGGTGGATCTAACCCTCAAGGGGTTGTTTCTAGTGATCTACCTCTGCCAATCAGGCTATACCTCCAAAGGCTCACAGCCTTCAATGGAGTGTTACAAGGTGGGAACCCGGTGTTTTGAATAGTGTTTAAATATGCACCTGTGGGGCCGGTATATGTTTGGACCTTTTCCCTCAGATTCTCATATCCCTGGCATAGCCTGGAAGGTTTCCAAACAATCCATATATGCTGCAATGCATTCTACATCACCTCTATGATGCTTGGAAATGCTGGGTGAATACTTGTTGCACTGTACAGCCTTGCACATACTTAGTACCAACACACACTTGTGAATCTGCAGGTATTGGTTTCATTCGCAGACATGGGACCTCCAGAATAGAAGGATGCTTGATATTGAGGATCGGAGAATAGCAGGCCAAGGTGGGAGCACTTATCTCAGGCTTGGAGGAGAGCTGAGTTCTTCAGAAACTTCACATGATCCAAGAACCCTGCTAATTCAGAAAGAAAAGTGACCCATTGTTTGTCATAATTTCTGGCATGGAGCTGGCTCCTGTAGGAGTTAGATAAATTAGATTTAGGAAATATATAGGAGTTTCTGATACTGTCTCTTAATTCGGGGCCTGAAGAGCATTATCAGCATGAAGACAGCAAAAACAGGAAAGACTCAATAGACTGAAAAACAAGTTTGAAGTCAGGAAAACAGGAAAGACTCAATTTGAAGATGTCATCGAACAATGTCGTGTTGCAGCTCTGAGGGCCTGGGATATGGTGACTGAAGCTGGGAAAAGGTTTACTTCATTTACCAAGATAATACAAGGTCCTCAGGAGCCCTTCTCAGACTTTTTAGGGAGATTGACTTCAGCTGTGGAGAGAGATGTAGATAACCCTGATGCCAGACAGGACTTGATAAATGCCTTGGCATATGAAAATACAAATGCTGAATGTCAAAGGACAATTAGGCCATTAAAAGCTCGAGGAGCCCCAGTAGATGAATGGATAAGAAAAACAGCTGATATTGGTTTTCAAGAGCATCAGACTAATGTCATAGCACAAGCAGTTGCTAGGGGTCTTAATGAGTGCTTTAAAAATGGTGAACTTGGTCATTTCCAAAGATATCATAAGGCTAAATCCTCCAGAACTCGAAATAATAGGTGCCTGGGCTCCGCCCACTTAGCAGCTGAAAACAATGTCAGGCCAGATACTTTGTTTCAAGTCTATTGAGTCTTATAAAATACACTCATCATTCGTTAAACAGATCCTAAATAATTGGGCTTTACAAAATAGAGTCATTCCCCAAGATTGGAAGGGACTGATATCAGCTGTGCTAGATGGTAGCCAACAATTACAATGGTTGTCATGGTGGAGACATGGAGCCACAAAATTAGAGCAACAAAATATGACAAGGGGAATAAATGTCACAACCCACCAAATGCTTGGTGAGGGACCTTATGCTGACATACAGTTACAGGCTCCCTAGAACCTGTGGGGGATGGATTGTTGGAGTGCACTTTTTTGGGCATTGGCTCAGTGCCTGGCTTTATCTGTGGCGTGTGGCCATTATTCTGTAATAACCACTGGTGTGGGAGGCCACGATACTGGGCTCAGCCTTCAAGATGGGGGTGTTTGGACCCAGCCTTGTTTTCTGGGTTATTCTTAGTTCCTGGATGTACTGGAAGAGGTCAGTTTGATCCAGAAGCCCCGAGGACAGAAATCAGGACGAGACATAGGAAAGCCTAGGCGAGTCTAGGGGACAGAGATAAGAAATATCACCAGCTGAGGTTCATCACATTACAAAATGTTCCAAACTTAGTTTGTTTATTTGTTGGAGATGGGTCATGCTATGTAGCTCAGGATGGCATTGAATTTGGGGTCCTCATTCCTCTACCTCTGATGTGCTATGGGATTCCAGGTCTGCACCCCACACCTGGCTTTCGACACATACTTTTATATCTTTTCTCTTTGTCCCATGTTTCTGTCCCTGTTTGATGGTAGAGGGTTAATTTTCCATTCATTGCAGTCTAGGTCAGGGAAGTGGCCTGGCCCAGCTGGATGCCTGTGTCCTCCCTGGACTTTTGGGATATTCTGAGTGGCTTGGGGGCACAAGGGCCAGAAAAGGGAGGATGGAGCTCAAGGGCCAGGAAGGGAGGCCAAGGCCAGAAATAGACCCGGAGGAGGACATGTGTCACAGGAGCTGATTCAGTGAAACATTTTGGGAAGTCATTTTTAATTATGAATGTCTTCATGAAAGAACAAGCCACCTGGTGCAGTCAGGGTGCCCATTTGCAGTTTAAGCAGAGGCTGGGAGTTTTAGGGATGTTGGATTAAGTTGCACATTGGTGCCATTGTTGGCCTAGGTACTAAGAAGTCACGTGACTTCCGAAAAATGCTCCCTGCAGCCTTGGGGTTCCTGCATGAAAGGTGAGGAGAGTCACCTGCCACCTTCTAGGAGTAAGGCAAATTCAGCCGGGTGATACTTCGAGTCCTGGGCTACACTCAGCACCTAATTAACCTGGTTGCCTAGTACATGACAAGTAGTTACCAGCGGACCAGTGGACACAAGGAACAGATTACTCAAGGCTGTACCAGCAAGGGATGTGGTCTACAAAGCCATCTCTCCCTGGCCATTTTCCCCATTCTTTCCCCTCCTTTGAAATTCACATTTTCTGTTGTGTTTCACTCGGTAACCATTCTCTGAAGACCATGTGATGGGTCCTGACCCACGGAAGTGTCTGCTCCACACACAAGGACAGTTGCCAGTGCAACAGGGCAGGATAATGACAACACTGGCATTCCCTATAATCGCTCCAGACAGCCCGGGCGCCAAAGGACACCGCGAACTTAAAGCAGAATATAGAGAGGAAATGCCCCTGCCGCTTCCCTTAGCAGTTCGGTTTGTTTGGTTGTTTTTTGGTTTTCCAGCCAGGATCTCCTGGCTGTCCTGGAACTAGCTCTGTAGCCCAGCCTGGCCTCCAACTCACAGAGATCGGCCTGCCTCTTCCCTGCCTCCCCAGTGCTGGGATTAAAGATGTGCGCCACCACTGTCTGGCCAGCAATTCAGTTTTTATTGCTATTAGCCTATTTATTTCTGTAAGTTTTCCCTGGGAAAAGTATATTTTCTAGATATATTACACTGTTTTTTCTTTCATTCTTTCTTCTGTTTATGCCAATTCTTCTCAGTTTGCTACATCTCTTTATCATTATAACTTTAGATATTCAGGTAGACAAAGCATGTTTGGCTTACCTACCTGTGTCCTTTATTATTTTATTTTATTTATTTTTGAGACGGGGCTGGCCTCCAACTTACTGTGTTTCTGAAGAGGATCTTGTTCTGAGCTCCCTGACTGCCCCTCCTGAGTGCCCTTAGACCTGGTTCATGTGGTGCTGATAACCAAACCCAGGGCTTCCATCATGCTGTGAACACGCTTCCCAATGAGCTGCTTGCAGCCTCTCATCTTCTCTCTCCCAGCTACACTGCTCCCTCAGGCAGGCAGTCTCTGCCTTAGTCTTTGGCAGTTTTATTAGTTTATTTCCAGGAGCCTGCTTGTTTCCAGCCAATGTCATTCTCGGGCCCAGGGTATTTCCCACCTGTATTTTGCAATGTGGGAGATGTCACACGCGTAGTACTTTTCCTTTCTCTAGAATTGCTGCTCTGTGGGCGTCAGGGGCCGCTGCTGGCTTGCCTTGTCTAGGATTTGGCAAAGTCCAGGCTGGGAGAACCAAGGACGAGTCGCCATCCAAAGCTCGATGTCGCCTTCATGTGAGAGTGTGTAGGAACTGCAGGGCTTGGGGGCGGGGCCTGAGCCACCCTCGTGGGGGTGGGGTTAAGGAGACTCCATTTAGAGATGGGTCTGGGACCCTAGGCAGCAGTCCCGAGGCTGCAGA
Source organism: Lophiomys imhausi (assembly GCA_907164525.1). Lineage (NCBI taxonomy): Eukaryota > Metazoa > Chordata > Mammalia > Rodentia > Muridae > Lophiomys > Lophiomys imhausi. The sequence goes on from CAJQZJ010032904.1 coordinate 7,202,724, forward strand.
TAGTCTCGCTTTTTAAAATCCCCCTCCCCCCCATCTAATTTATTTCCTTCAGCAGACAGGGAATCATGGGGGGTGTGGTGGGGGGGGGAGGAAAGGGTGAGGGTGTGTGCACAGACAACCACCATTCATAAATACTCACCCCATGCCTGTCTTTTGCTGGACGGTTTGCAGGCATCAGTGCTAACTTTCCTAGCAACGATTTTGCAACTGCTGTCTAACAGATGAAAAAACCTAAGGGTCGGAGGTCACCCCAGTGTCAGAAGCGGATGGTCTGACAGGAGCCTAGGTGGGGTCTAACTTTGCCCATTTTGCTATGACATCCCCATCTCCAGCCAGACTGTCAGAGCCCAGGATGATTGGTACAGTCTTTGTGACCCCAGGATTCTGCTACTGCCCCCAGAGCTCTGTTCCCTGGCTATACTGGGACTCCAACAGACTGGCCCTGGGTACCACTGCGGCCAGCTCCCCGTGGTAGTCAACCACAAAGTGGCTATTGTCCGTGACTCAGCTCTGCCTCCCACCCCAGCGCTGAACTGTCCTCCAGCTACATGTGTCTTAAAAAAACAGAAACTGAGCAAAGGAAAAACAAGCAAAATCTCCATGTTCTTAGCTCCCAGATAACAACATCATCACAAATAATACATTTCAGAATGCATTTAAATGGCCAAACAGTTACCTCAACAGCACAGCCAGCAGAGATAAGAAATGAATTCCTGGGAATCCTTCCAAAATATTTTCAGCCTTAGACCTCGGACGCACATTTAAAACACACCAGTCGGACTGCACTGGGCACACCTCTTGTCTTTGATTTTCCTCCTGCGACGTTTGCAGGCCTCTGCCCCAAGCACTGCTGCCTCGGAAGAGCGGGCCACATTGGTCCGTCCTCACCCATTTTTCTTCAGCATCCGCCGCCACACGCTCTCCGCACGCGGGTCCCAAGCAGCGGTGTGGGGACCGAGCGGACTTGGCCCAGGTCTGGGCCCTGCGTTCCTGCGCCGGCGGCGGCAGGGGCTGCGAACTGCTGCTCCCTCGTGGCAGGTCCGGGGAACGCCTCGAGCGTCCCAGCCCTCCAGGATCCCTCCTGCTCACCCTCTCAGCTGCAGCTCACCAGCCTCCTCTTGGTGCGTGAATCTGTGTTCTCCATCCCTCACGAGGCAGCTGTGGAAAGTTTTCGGAGCAAGGGTGCTTGACTGCTACTCTGAAGTTGGGGAACTCTGTGACAATGACAGCCGCCTCAGGGCTAAGACAGGGGATTCCTTGTGTTTGAACTGACCCTGGGGTCCAGGTGCACGTAGCTTTACCGGGATTAGCTGAGTGCTATCAGCTATCTTTACCCGCCTGCCCTTCATCCACCCATCTAAGCAATCATCTTTCCATCCACTCACCTTTGTGTCCCTACAACTACCCATGTGTCCTTCCTCAGTCATTCACAATTCTTCCCCGACTGGTCAGCATCCTGAGAGCTGAGTCCTATCACTTGGGTAAGTTTGAGCTTCAGTTTCCACATATTTAAAGTGAATATGACAAAAGCTAAGTTTTGCGGAGAGGCCAGAAGAAAAAGTAAAACAATGTCTGTGAAATCCCTCATATATGGTGGATAGTGTGCAAACAGCATTTACTAGCTCGTCGTCTTTTGGAAGTATCTGCTCTTGTGAAGGAGGCGGGATGCAGGCTCATACAGCAGCTGAGGGTTTCAGCAAGCACCCACTGTTTCGTTGCATTGTAAGGCACACATGGGCTCAGCAGGTGCATGCTGGCTGCAGGGTGCAGCAGTGGGAAGGGAGGACCCAGAGCTTGGCATAGCCTGATTCTCAAGAGATGTGGGGATTGCAAGACAGAAGAGGAGGTGCCCAGAGAAAGGATGCCTCAACAAAGATGATTCTCAGCCCATCAGCCATGGAATCCCCACAGTAAGTGAGTCCCATTCCTGTCTGAGTCTTAAAAACATCAAGACGCACATTAGTGCATAAATTATTTAATGGCGTTATCCAGGAGTTCTCTGAACCCAGACAGAAACTACCAGATCAGCACTTCTCAACCTGCGGGTCATGACCCCCTTGGGGTTCAATGTCCCTTTCACAGAGATTGCCTATGACCATTTGCATATCATATATTTAAATTATGATTCATAACAGTACCAAAATTACAGTTATGAAGTAGCAAATGAAAATAATTTTATAGTTGAGGGTCACCACAACATAAGGAATTGTACGAAAGGGTGGCAGCATTAGGAAAGTTGAGAACCTCTGTACCAAACTGATTGCAGAGGAGGGTTCAAAGAGTCTTACTGAACTAATTAAAAGTGATTATTAAGTATTGTGATCTTCTGCCTGTGAGGTGGGACTATTGCGCACATTTTTTGAGGAAGAGTCTGAGGGTCAGAGAGGGTAAATGACTTGGCCATCACAGACTTCTCTCATATTCTTCTTGAGATTTTAGCTGCAAGACAAAAACCACTTTCCTATACCTGAGTCTTCCAGGTTAGCCTGAGCATCCAGGAACTCTTCCTTTTCCATCAGGAAGTGGCCTGTCCTTGTCAGGAGTGAATGTCAGGACTTTCTCTCTTTAGAGTCTAAGCCCTTCCCAGCCCTGTGGAGTAAACCAGTACCTCTGAGACAAACCCTGGAGAGTTGAAGGGGACAGAGGCATGCTTCCTATCCTGCCTTGCCTGCTGGAAGCTTGTTGACGATTCTTTGTATATAACTTTTCGAAGGGATTTCGTTTGTTTTAATTTTATGTGTATGAATCATTTGCTGCATGCACTCCTGGGGCCCTTGGAGGCCAGAAGAACATGTCAGAACCCCCGCCGCCAGTGCCGCCAATCCTGGGGTTCACAGGCAGTTGTGAGCCACGTGGATGGGATGCTGGGAACCAAACGTGGACCCCCTGCAAGGGCAGCAAGTGCGTTCAGCCGTGGAGCTGCATCTCTAGCTCCCCTTAAACAGCTCTTTAAAAATCAAAACAATTTGCACAAATCACGAGAAATTAAGGGCTCAAGCCCCCTGTGCAGCTCTTCCGTGTCCCAGTGAGTCGTCACTTGGAGAGTGGCAGTTAGCTTGGGGTAGAGCATCTACCCATCTGGGTAGGCTGGGAATGGACCTCCATAGGCTCCCTAGGGGGAAGCAGAGGCATGGGAAGGGGACTTGCACACAGGGTGGTTGCTAGTCATTGTTGTAGCCATGACTGGCAACAGAAGGGCTGGGCAGCCTCTGTGCTGAGGACAGCAGCGCTGTGGAAACTGGCTGCACAGGGGGAGAGGCATTTGATAACTGGCTCCTCAGGGCACCAGGGGACCACCTAGAGTGTGGAAGGAACAGCTCTCTTAGGGTCCCAGAACAAAGTGTGACACCAGGCAGACTGCACAGAGGCTCCACTCACCAATACCCCTGTCGCACGTGTGCCAGGTGGGAACCATCAGCCCCTGAGCACTGTCTAAGCACTGTATTAGATGAACTCAGAGGACAAAACCCAGTGGCCTCAGCCCTTCAGACTCAGGATGCCTTCCCCTAAAAATGAACTGTGGAAGCCAGCCCCCCAGGTGTCCCAAATCCTAGGCACAGGGATGCTCTTGAAGATCTTGCTTGTGGTAGAAAAGGACGAAGAAGAGGGGAGATCAATGTTGTTCATCTTCCTTCCTTCTTTCCTTTTTTTTATTCCTGTAGTGAGGATTGAACCCAGGGCCCCAAGAATGCTAGGCAAACTGAACTATGTCCCGGTTCTTTTTGCTTTGTTACCCTTTACATTTTGAGACAGAGTCTTACTAAGTTACCCAGGCTGGCCTTGAACTTGAAATCCTCCTGTCTTAGCCTCCCGAGTACCTGGGATTATAGGCCTATGCCACAAGGCCCAGCTAATGTCAAGAACAGAGAGCCCTCTATACTCACTGAAGGAAGTACAGGAGATAGGTGTGGGTGTGTCAGACTTCTGGCCTCATAAAAACACACCGTGAACTCCCCTTGGTGCAGAGATGTAAGGACTCAGCCGAATTTGCACCTGCCTATTGATAGGGCCACGGGTGTGGAGGTGACTCAGGTTTTGATCCTGGTCATCCTGTACGACTACAGAAGGCTGCCCTGCAGTGTCTGCTGGACCATGTGGCTGTCCTCGCTCTGGAGATGTGGAGAGGAGGCAGAACACACCTGGAATGTCTACGTAGGCTCTGGGGTGGAAGGTAGAAGGTGGGAGGTGAGAGGGGACTGTGACATGGATACTTGGCTACATGGGATTGGGGCCTGTCCTTTCTGTTGGCTTTTTTTTTTTTTTTTCTTTTTGGTTTTTTTGAGACAGGGTTTCTCTGTGTAACAGCCCTGGCTGTCCTGGACTCACTTTGTAGACCAGGCTGGCCTTGAACTCCAAGAAATCTGCCTGTCTCTGCCTCCCCAGTGCTGAGATTAAAGGCGTGCGCCACCACACCCGGCAATTACAGACAGCTGTGAACTGCCATGTGGGTGCTGGGATTTGAACCCGGGTCCTTTGGGAAAACAGTCAGTACTCTTAACCTCTGAGCCATCTCTCAAGCCCCAGAGCTAAAGAAGAGCCGGAAAGCAGGGAAAACAGTGGAGAACTTGGCCAGGCTCTGCACTCGCCTGAGCTCCTTCAGAAGTACAGAAATGTGCTGTCTGGATAGCAGTGCTCACAGGCAAGTCAGAGGAGGCAGAGACCCCCAACTGAGAACACAACCCCAGGAGACACTTGTAGTGATAGCTCCTAAGGAGAGCCTCAGCAGGTCCCGACTGCTCCAAGCACATCACTGCCCTTGGCTACCATCCAGGGTGCATGGGATAGATCAGGGAGGCAGATCCTGCCCATTCAGCATCCCAGTGGAGCTCTGTGGAGGCGGAAGCCAGCACCCACGAGAGCGGATTTCAATGAGAAAGTTTAGCAGGTGGGAAAAAATTTCAAAATGTGGAAAAGTCTGTAGAATAAAGACATGAAGGAAGAGGATGTCTTTGTACAGATGTGCACTTCGTGTGTGTATTTTTAAAAAGCTGTTATAAAACAATCAAGACATTTTAAAAATTAAAAAGTTTACGAAATAAAAAGCTATTGTAAGTTAAAGGTCACTTGGTGTTGAGGAGAGATACTTCTTATGCATTCTTCGAGTGCAAATGTGCAGTGCTTTTAGTCAGCAGAGCCCTGGGCCTGTCCTGCATCTACTCACTCAAAGGCTTCCAGCCTTTGGGCTCCACTCACAGTAAATGCCCTAGACAGTGCATCATTTGAAAATCTTCTCTGTCTCCTTCTCTGTCTCTCTCTTCTTCACCCTTCCTTCCCCCCTACTTCTACCTTTTCATCTCTCTCTCTCTCTCTCTCTCTCTCTCTCTCTCTCTCTCTCTCTCTTAGACCAGGCTGGCCTCCAACTTACAGAGATCCTCCTGCCTCTGCCTCTCCAGTGCTGGGATTAAAGGTGTGCGCCATCAGGCATGGCCTCTGAAAATCTTTTTCAGCCTAGTTTTACTGTGCTTTTCCATACTTGGGTGTGCTTAACATACAAGCATTATTGCATTATAATCACTCCTAGCATTCAGTACAGTAAAATGGTATATACATTTGGAGCCCAAGTGCAGTCCCGGGTCAGACCCAGGTCCCTCTTTATCCATCTTCTCTCTAAATGCATGTAGTTTAGGTGTATAGTAGAATCCACCACCGGAAGTCTGTAAACCTACGCCATGATGTTTGCATAAGAAAGAGTCTTGCCTAGCATGTGTGAGGCCTGGGTTCTACTCTTAGTACTGAAAAAAAGGAAATGAAGAGGGAGTGGTAAAGAACGAGAGAAGGAGGGAGGTCACTGAAGGATGAAATTAGCCAATTGGCTAATCACACTCTTAGAATGTGTAACCCTGAAGGATACATGGCTGTCTCTGTGTTTCTTGGCTGTGGGGCTCCCTTCCAGAATGACCCATTTTGGCAGATGCAGGGGTTTGCAGAGAGGGCAAGTGTGGCAGAAGGCAGGCTAGGGGAGGAAAGATCCAGTACCTTTGCCTACAGGGATATCTACTCCTGGCTGGGACCTGCCCTGCTCTGGGGACTGCTGGGTATCCAGTCTCTCTGGTCACCAACACCTCAGCCTGTCAGGAGGAGCTCAGTCCCCTCTACTCAGTACAGACACTGAAGCCCCAGCAGAGAGGGAATACAAAGGCCATATCTAGCCCCAGTCCCCTGCTGTGTGGCTGTGTCTAGGGTCTGGTCTCAGATGACAGAGGCAGATTGGAGAGCTCTGGATGACAGCTGGCCTCTGAGCTGTCAGCCTGTCAGCCGGGGAGGGTGGACACACTCCGGCTTGCTGGTTCTGCCCAGAGAGGCCCGGCCCTGACGCTGTACAGAACCTCTATTTATAATTTCCCATGATAACAGGCCCATTCATCCCCTCTGCAGGCCTTAATTGTGCTGGAGCGAGGGATGACAGCTTAATTATGAACGTCACAAAACTGAATTGGGCTGTGTCAACAAAGTCCAATTGCTGTCACACAGGGGTAGCTCTTTGCCCTTCATTGTGGCAAAGGGCAGTTGGAAAAAAGAAAGAAAGAAAAAAGAAAAGCTTGGCCGAGTTCCAGTTCCAACAGACTTTTATTTTCTGGCTCCAAAGCATCCACGTTTAGGAGACAGAAGCCCTTTTCTGTTTGCTGGGAATGGTGGCTGACTAGTCACTGCCTGACTGGAGTGGCATTTTGGTCCCTGGAGGTTTGTGATGTGATCATTAAAAGGGACTCTGGGGGCTGCTCGTTTGGGATTGAAAACTGGGCACAATTGAGTCCACAGATGTTTTGTTTGGCTAGCAGAGTTTTCTTCTTTAAACTTTAAAAAACTTTGTGGTAAAATCCACATCACATAAAATTAACCATTTAAAAGTCCACAGTTCCCTGCCATTTATTTCAACCTATTCGTGATATTTACAGTATAGACACCAGCTGCCTCCCAACTGTTTTCACCACCTCAGAAGAGACCTCTGTACGCACTAAGTCCTAATTTCCTGTTCCCATCCCCACAAGGCCCTGACCACGACATTCTGGTTCTGCTGCCCTGGATATGTCGTGGATCTCAGTGTCTGGCTTAGCCGGCCATCGTACCCCTCGCTTATGAGGCTCACTCATGCTGTCTATCAGCACTTAATTAATTTTAAACCCCCCTTGCCCCCCAAAATACAAGAGGGTTTGCACTGGCTCCTAGCAGCCTTATCGAGACACAACCCATGGTGTGCACAGCCTTCTCTACTTTCTCAGCTTTGTGCACTGTCATACTTTGTGTTACCAGGAAGGAATCAAAAAATGAGTTGTCAGCAGTGGGAAGGTCAGAGTTCACAGCACAAGTGGACACAGTAGCTTTGTGAGTTAGGCACCCATGAATCCCTGCTAGCCAGCCCTGGGAACATGAAAGTCTAGATGTCCTGGTTAGGCAGATGAAAGAATGGACACCACCCAAGCCACTGTGCTTATGAAGGTCACACACAGAGTGACACCACGCCGGGAGGACCCGTGTCCTTGCTTCCCACCACTGGTGGCTTTTTCTGCAGGTGCCAACAGTAATAATGAGGATTTCTATCTTAAGGGAGGCATGCCCTGTGCTCATGAGGACTCATGCCCTGGTGTTTGGCTACCTTGTATTTTGGGGACCTTTCTGTTTCCCTTGGGAGGCACCCCAAATACTTGTGTGGTTTGGGTGGGTAGGGCCTGCCTTCTCCTGGGCATGTGCTGTACTCTCATAGGCTGAGGATCTGGCTGTGTTGCATGGGTACCTAGAGCTGAGAGACTCCTGTGGGAAAGCCTGCCATTGCTTCCAAGTAGGGACGGAGGGATTTCCAGTGACTATGCCTGAGCACTTTGCTGTGGCTGCACCCGAAAACCTGATTGTCTTCATTTTCTGCTGGAGATGAAAACCAAGGCCTCTCACACAGTGGAGCAAGCAGGCTCCACTGAGCTACACTCCTAACTCTGGATCGTTCAGTGTATAACTCAATATGGCAGCACGTTATGATGGAGACATGTTCTGAGACATGTAGTCAGGCGATTTCATCACTGTGGAAACGTGCACTTACACAAACCTAGATTGTCTAGGCCAGTCATTAAGCACAGCGCCTTGATGCCTTCAGCAAGTGTGAAGTAAGTCCAGGCAGTTGGGGCTGCTGAGAGCATACTGTGGTGTAACACACTCAAAACCAACAGTGGAGGTGGAGCAGTGACAGCCACCTACCATTACCAAGTACAGTGTGGGAGGCACAATTGCAGGTGCCATTCTTTGTAAGACTGGCAGCCATGCAGGTTTGCTTACACCAGCATAGCTGCAAAATGCAACTATCCACCAGCTGTATCACAGCATGCATGGGCACAAAAGGTAATAGGTTTTTGTTTTCTTCCATTATATTTCTTTTGGACCACCATCACATCCATGGCCTTCTTTTCTATTTCTAGATTTCATGATAAGACACCATGACCAAGGCAACTAACAGAAGAAAGAATTTATTTGGGACTATAGTTTCAGAGGGTGAGTCCATAACTACCATGATGGGAAGCATGGTGGCAGGCAGGCATGCATGGTGCTGATGTGGTTGCTTACATGTTGAGGCCCAACCACGAGACAGAAAAAGCTAAATGGAATGGTATGGGCTTTTGAAACCTCTAAGCCCATCCTCAGTGACACACTTCCTCTAACAAAGCCACACCTCCTATCCTTCCCAAACAGTTCCACCAACTGGGGACCAAGTATTCTAATATATGAACCTATGGGGGCGATTTTCATTCAAGCTACCATATGGTCCATTGTCAAATGAAGAACAACCATAAATTTTATCTCTTTTTTTGTTTCTTGTTTTTTAAAATTTATCTTCTTTTTCCTTAAACTGTATCAAAGCTTTAAAGTCTACAAAATACAACTTGTTGCTGTCTTGCCACTTGAGTGTGGAGAGATAGGTAGTCACACTTACTTGTCATTTGTGGAGGACAGAATGGGGATTGGGTAGGTGTCTCACTTGGTGAGTACATGACCTTCGTTTTCAACAAGCACAAACATGCCCAAGTCCCTGTGTTCAGAGTATCCAAGAAAACGGGAAAAGTTGGAATATGTAGGAAAGGACATGGAGAATCCTGTCACTCACAGATCACCATCCCTGACCCTGTAAGAATTTATGGTCCTTTTACGCTCACACTCTGCGTATCTGCTGCCCCTGGCAGAAGTGGAAGGTCTTCTTGACATTTCCCTGAGTCGGAGGGGCTGGGGGAGCGATGGGAGGCAGCAGGCTGCAGGCCACTCGGCTGCTGCTGCCGGAGGAAGCTTCCTTAGAGCACTGTCGTGGGCTTCAGGCAGGGAGGGCTGCTCTCCAGCAGCCTTTTCACCTGGGTGACCAAGTCCAGCTGTCTTTCCCTCAGTCAAGCCTTGGACCCCCTTGTTCCTGTCACCACCAGGTGGTGCTGTGGAATAGGGAACAGATCCTCTGGCTGGGTGTGAGAGGGAGATGCCAGCTGGGAACACGCAGCTGGTTAAAGTGTGGGTACCACTCCGGGAGAGTAAGGAGGGTGAGGGCTATGTGGATGGAGGACTGAAAGAGGCAAATCAGCAAAGGGGTGGTCTCAAGAAGCTGACAGGAAAGGAGGGTGAGGCAGAGAGATTGTGGGGGCTCTGGAGTTGCTGGAGGAGGCTTCGGTCCAGGCTCAGGCCTAGCCTCACAAGGGTTGTAGGATGGCAGCAAAAAGCTACCCAGAAGCTGGAACCTGAAGAGGGACTGAACTCCTGTCTGCAGCCAAAGCATGGAGTCTCAGAGGCTGAGGCAGAGTCATGCACACAGGGTTCTCGGTCTCTGGAGGGTCCATCTCCAGCATGTCCTGAAGGCAGTGGTCCCTTCCTCCTCCTCCTCTGATGAATTCTATTGCTCCCTGTGTGAGAAAGCCCAGATTAATAGGCCACCAGCCCTGCGTGCCTTACTGTGGACAGCATGCAAATAGGTCAATGAGTAGGACCAATCAGGAAGAATGGCCGATTCTGGTGAGGGAGGGGGCGAGCCCTGAGTCACCAAAAGTTGCTGAAATTTCACAGCCAGATCTGCAGGCCTGTTGTTTTTATCCATCCTGGATCCCTGCAGTGTCTCCCCCCCACCCACTGCTTCCTTGTTTTATGGGGGAGGTTGCTCCTTTAGCCAGCTCCTGCTGCCTCACAGTTATCAGCAGTCTGACTTTATACCCTGAGCCTGCCATCTGTCATATTGGGAGCCCTGCACACCCCAAGTATCAGGACTGAAGACTGGGCGGTCCCCTGTCTGCAGCGCTGATGAGAACCCCAAGAGGGCTGTCACACTACCCCACCCCTTGCCTCCGATGGCTCACAGGGCTATGGAGAAAATACAGGATTCCACGCTGTGAGTCTTATTGTGTCCATCAGGGGTTACTGTCTTCCTCCCTGTCCAGTACATTTTGGGCAGCACTGAGGGAGCCATGCACCACAGAGCACTACAGGATAGGAACAGAAACAGAACAGGGTCAAGAGGCCCAGGGCCGACCAGTCTTGAGCTGGTCTTCAGAAAACAGGCAGCCATCAGAGGAAAGGTTTGAATCTGAGCAAAGTCTGGGAGGACTCCCTGCTTTCTGGTGCAGGAAGGAGAGGCAAAAGGAAGGACAGCCTAGGGAAGATAAGCACCTTCCCCAAAGCTCCTTCTCTTCTGTCAGAGAATTCTGCTTACCTTGTCATGTGTGACTGTGGGTGGTCAAGTCCAAGAGGCCTAACCCAGGGGTAGCTGCCAGATCAAGCCTGTCTTGGAGCCTAATATTGGTAGAAACCTACCAAGTACAAAGGCTGTTGGGGTGGACAGAGCACATGGGCGCATGTGCACAGGCGGTGGATCCAGTTGCCTAGGTCAGAGGGATGCCACCATGGGCGCTGCCACCTAGCTGCTCCAGTGCCCCTTGCTGTCAGGGTTGCTCAGCTGTGAGAGGCTCCCATCAGGATGGGGTGTGCGGATGAAGATGGAGCAGATCACTGCCATGTGCTCAGAGTACCACGCTCCAGCTCCAGTGTGCTCTGTCCCCCAGCTCTGGAGCTGAGATCTGCTTCAACTGCATGTGGTAACTGAGGAGCCAAGAAGCAGGCAAGGGGACCTCTGAGTGCAGGTTGTGCATGAACCCCAGATCTCCAGGGATAGGCATGGTTCCAGCACATGCGTGATTCCTAAGAGGCAGCCTTCTGGGGACTGGCTAGGGTGGTGCTAAGGTAGGGCCTTGTTAGTCGGCCTTCCTCCACTACATAATGAACTCGGTGCTGCTGTGTGAGAGGACCATGCTTAGAATGAGGTGCAGGGTGGCATCACTCAAGTGGCCAAGGCAGCACACTCCGCTATCTTCGAGATGTCACCCATATCAAAGGGGAACTGGCACTTGTTGGTTCCTGTAATTCTTCATGAACACTGTGAGTTAGGTACCATTATGACTGCAACGGAGCTCAGAAAGGTTGTCACACAAAGGCAGGATTCTAAGCCAAGCCAAGCCAAGCTCGACGGGCATTCATTTGCTCATTAGATCTGAGGCCAACCTCTGCGCATTGGTCTGCTCTCTCAGCCATTGTTTGCTAGCCTTCTCATGTTCTTGTCTTGAGGTTTTTTTGTTTGTTCGTTTGTTTGTTTTTACCAGGCACGTCTGTTCTATTGCTCCACAGACACAGTTGTGTCTTGCAAAGAGGCCACCTGGGAGACAAGAAGGTGGAGAGTGGAAGGAAGAACAAAACAGAGTCAGACAGCGAGTCACCTTGTTTACTCCCATGTACTGAACTTCTCTCCTCCTCTTCCTCCTCCCTCATCATGCTATAGCAGGTGTCACAGTTAGGTGACTGATTGCCCTGAGTTAGTTGCAGACTTCCTTCACTCCTCTCAGCAACTCACGAGGTAGGCTTTTTTGCTTATCTCCACCTTACAGGCATCCAGACACTGGGGCCTAGACAATGTTACAGCAAACAGGGGCCAGCGGAGCAGGGCCTCCTATCCTGTGTGATGCACTCCGCATTCCCCCTTTAGTCCCTGTGGTGCTTAGCAACCTAACCAGCCTGAGAAGAACCAGGTTAGTGAGGTGCTCTCCTGGGTGTGCCTGGGAGGGGTTTTGGGAGACGACAAATGGCTCACTCCATTGATGGATTCAGAATTTGAAGAAACTGAGAGGCGGTGGAATCGTTGAAGGTGAGGCCTGGTGGGAAGACCCAGGCATTGGGTGCAAATGATTCTTGAGAGCTGTTCCCTGCCCTGGCTCCTTCCTGTCGCTGTTCCACTCTGCTTCCTGTCTGTTATTGCTAAAGAACTCCTTCAGTCACAAGCTCCAGTGGCCATGATTATCGGTCATGAGGTTTTTTTCTACCCAAGTGCATGGGAAGCAGTGACTGAGAAATTCGAAAGCCTTAGCTAGAACCAACCCTCTCTCCCTGGGCTTGCTCTTGTCAGATACTCTGTTGTAGTGATGTGCAAGTAATGAATACAGTCTCCATTTGCAGGGCCCAGCAATGTCAACAGAGAGTATTTGGAAAGGAACTGCAAGTCAGTGCCAAGGGCTGGCCGCTTTTCGTCCCTTGTCATTCCCTGAACACAACCTGGCAACTGTCTGTCTGCACGGCATTTCAGTATCTGAGGTGGAGTGAGTCATCTAAACTCGGTTTAAAGCGCACAGGGAGTTGCGCAGAGGTCTAATGCCAGTGTCTGCGTTATAGAAGGGACATGAGCATCCCAGGGGTTTGGGAGCCTCAGGGCTCCTGGAATCCATCACATGGATACTGAGAGCCAACCATGTGTGAATCCAGCCAGGGTGGCCCACAAACCAATGTACAGAGCATTTGTGCTCCCAGGGAGCCTTGGTACAATGCCGAATAGGGGTCACACTCAGGAAAGGCCAGTGCTATGCTGCCAGGCTGCTGCCGGGCTGGACCTGAAGCTCTTTGAAGAGCAGCCCCTGGCACTATCCACAACAGCCACACTATGGAGATAACCCGGGTAACAAACCATCAATGAGCAGATGAAGAACATTGTAGATACACGGTGAAATTTATTCATCCACGAAGAAGAATGGAATTCCATCACTGAGGGAAAATGGGTGGAACCCGAGGTCATCATGCCAAGCAAAACAGCCAGCCACAGAAAAGTGAGATGGAATGTCTTATCACAAATGTGGAAGCTAGAGATTGAAGAAAAGAAAGATGGCCTGAAAATAGAAGACAGACAAGGGCTGGGCTGGGGAGCACATGGAGGAGAAAGATGGAGAAAGATGAACAGACACAATGAGTGCTCGATGCAATAGTGGATTTGAAGATGCAATAGTGTATCCATTAGTCTGCACAATTAATACATATTGATAATTATAACAAAAAGAAATATGGCGGATCAAAACTCATAGCTCATACTCATTCCAAGGTTTCTCAAACTAGTGTATTTTGGCTTCAGGATCACCTTACTCACTTAAAACTATTGAAGAGCCCAGTGAACTGTAGTGTGTGTTTGTGTGTGTGTGTAAGTATGCTCATGAGTGCATGTGTGTGTCCTGTGTGTCTTGTGCATATATCTCAAATAGTTGGCAAATTATAAGAGAAGTTAGAATTTCTTTGTACATACTATCATTGATTCATTAAATACGAATTTAATAATAAAAGTACGCAATGTTAAGCATTCACACGGTGTGGCACATGGTGGATGAAGGCTCACTTGGTAAAGCGCTCACCTTGCAAACATGAAGTGAGTTCCCTCCCAGAACATGTGTAAAAAGGAAAGCTGGATGTAGCCGTGCACCTGTAATCCCATCGATGGATGGCAGAGAGGAGAGAGTCCCTGGAGTTCACTGGCAAAGCCAGTCTAGCCAAATTGGCAAGTTCCAGGTTCACTGAGAGACTGAGGAAGACCTTCAACATTGATCTCTTGCTTCCTGATAAACACATGTAGACACACACACACATGTGTACAACATATAAATAAAGGTATTTAGAGGATTTTAAAAAAGGAGTTGGCCTTTGTTCAAGTCAGGTGTTTTTGCTGAGTATCTGTGGAGTCTTACAGCTTTCCCAGGATTCCTGACACCTCCCCTCCTGCCCTGCTGAGGTGGCTGGGCTCAGCCTCTGTCTGCCAGTGCCCTAGTTCATGTCTGGGCTGCCCAGCTCACTGCCCTGCTGGTGTGTGCTGAGGCTGTGGCCAAGGCTGTGACCGCACGGGATGGTGTTTCTGTGAAGACTGGGACGCAGAAGTGGGGCCTCTGAGAAGCGATGGATTGACAGTGTCATTGTGGAAGTGAGTTCCCCCTCTTTTTCACACTGGGACTTTCTCACCACCAGATACCATCCACTGGGTTATGATGTAAGAGGGGAGTGCTAGAGGCCAGCACCACCTTGGCCTTCCCTGCTGTAGAATTGTAAGAGGTAAATCTCATCTTGGTAAGTGACTCAGACTCAGGCATTCTGTGACAGTAGCAGCAAGACAAAGACCTGGGTTTTCCTCCTATGAGGAATTCCAGCTGAGGCCATTCTGTGGGGAGCGTGTGCTGAGTGAGAAGGGACAATCCCAGCAGAAGTCCATTTAGAGACACAGTTGATCTCCCCAACCCTGTTCCCAGGGCCTGGCCTCCAACTCTGCCTGACTTTCCCTCTACTCTGAGCCCTCCTGAGCTGGATTCTGTCCTGAATGCTGTGAGCTGTGTATTCAGTCCCACCACTGCTGGCACAATGCCTCATGAGACCTTACTGGGTCTCCACATCTCATTCACCTCCCAGGTGCCACCATACACCTGATACCTTTGAGACAGCTCTAAGGACTCCCCACTTTCTGATCTGTTAGGATGGTGCAGGCCCCATAGTGAGGAGACTTATTCCTCTCTGGGCTTTCCTATTTTGCTCCACCCAGACAGTGAGAGCTCCCTGGAGCTCTCTCCCCTGCAAGCCAGCCATTCTGTCTCTGTGTGTAAAGAACACACAGTTAAGGACAGTCTCAGTCACAGGCAGGTGTGTTGGCCAGCTTCAATGGCAGGCAGCCTTTCTGAGGTCCCATGTCCTGAGTCTCAGGCCCACTCGTGAGCAGTTAGTTGTCCATACTGACCACACACCCTGGGACTGCAGGGAGGCATTCCTGTTTGGGGCACAAGGACTGAGGAGGTAAAGCAGAAGTAAGCTGTTGGATGCTTTCCCACCTCCATCCCCCTCAACCTGATTTAGTTTGTCCCTTCTATACTGCCCTACCCACATTTCAAATGCCCAAGACCCGTCAACTTTGAGTGTTACAAGAAAGGATTGGAGACAAGTCATTCACGCTTCAGTGAGATTTGCATTCATCTGTTTTATGCATTCTCCACATTCCTGGAAGGAAGAAGACACAGCAAATCGCAGAAACAACGAAGGCAGCTTGGACACAAGGCAGGAAGGCTGCTTCTCAGGGGCAGTGAAAAGGAAACAGTGCCCAGGTCAGGGAGGCTCCCCTTGTCACTGGAGCTGTGCGTGCCGGTGGGAGAGAACTAGGTGCATGCGTTGTTGTGGAGGAACGAACCCACATGCTGAACGAGAGGCAGGTGAGGCTGGGGAGCCATGGGGAGCTGAAGGAAGACACCTTAGGACCCAGGTGGCCCATTAGCATCTGTATCACTGCACCACTCAGGGACTTCTGAGGGAGGAGCCTAGTTACCATCCTGGCATGTCCTGGAAGCTAATGAAAACAATGTCAGAACTAACAATTAATTAATGAATTAATTGAAATTTTTAATATTTTTTTTTCCTGTGGCTTGTTGTTTTGACTGCATGTATGTCTGTGTGAACATGTTGGATCCCCTGGAATTGGAGTTACAGATAGTTGTGAGCTGCCATGACGGTGCTGGGAATTGAACCAAGGTCCTTCAGAAGAGCAACCAGCAACTCTTAACCGCTGACCCATCTCTCCAGCCCCCAGAACTAACATTTAAACTGAGTTTTTGAACTTGAAATAATTTCCCATGCATCACCTTTGCTCCTTTGGGAAGCTCTGCAGGAAAGTTACTGCATTACAATCAAGGAAGCTTGGTGCTCGAGGGCCTTAGCCCCTCCCCTGCTGCCTGCAAGTGCTCAGGTGCTGGCCCCAAGGAGAGGCCTGGAGGATGCTTCCAGGACAAAGGCGGGGGAGCAGAGCCATGGCTTCCCAATGTCTCAGTGCCACTCGCTCGCAGCCCACATTTTGGCCAGAGCTGCTGGTGTCATCCTGTGACCCTCTGGGAACAGTGGGCGGGTTCATCTTGTTGCTGTGTTTCTGAATACAAAGCATCTTTCTCTCTCTGGGGAGGAGGTGGGGCACTGGGGATGTCCTGCCAGCCCCCCCCACCCAGTGGCCCTGAGATTGCTTCCTGGGACTTTCATGTGCTTTGGACTCAGCCATTCTCTTGCCCTTTCTCCTGGCTTTGCTTCCCTTTGCCCACTGACCTCTGACCTGGCAGCCTCAGCTCCATTCCTGCCTCGATGGTTCCAAACCAGGGAGTGTTCTTGGAGGCTCTGTGGTTGGTGTGGGGTGGCACCAGCTGGGACAGACCCTTGGGTTCCAGCCTTGGGGCTGGCAGCTGCTGTCCATGCTTGCCAGCTGCCGCAGCAGGAGGAAATGAATGGTGGGAAGCACCAGCACAAACCCTTCTGATCTTTTACGTTGACTCCTCCTCAGATTTTGTATATATTACTCCCCCTTATGTTTGGGAGATACATTTCCAACCCCCAATAAACACGTTCTATACCATGGATTACCCCCTTTGCTTAAGGAAGTTCTTCGTGGCTTCTCTTTGCCACATCCTAGTGCCAGCCGCTCCATCCCATACTTGGGCCATTGTTGACTAAAAATGTCTTCCTTGAGCTTGTATGCTGTGGTACTGGGGAAGTCGATAGCTAGCGGAGAGACTCTTGAGCGGGTGGGTGGGTACGTAGTTGCGGCATGCTGGGAGAAGGCAGGCTTCAGGCCTGAGGGGTGGCATGAGCTTTGATCATGGTACCTGGAATGTGTGCAACTTAAGACTCTGCAATTGCTTATTTATGGAATCTTCCATTTAACATGTTAGGTGGTGGTTGACTGCAAACAACTAAAAATGGGGAGCAAAGCAAACTATGAGGGAGCGCTGGCAGCTCTCAGGTGGGGTCAGGAAGGTAGTCCAAGAGGTCCTGACTGAATGGAGGAGGAATAGCCCAAGCTTTGAACAGGTGCTCTGTGCCAGAACCTTGATTTGCCACAGGAGCCTCTGTAGCCAGTGCTATTTCCAATTATAAATGGTAAACTGAGGTTCGCCCCTGAGGGCGATGACCTGCCCAAACCCCACAGCTAGTCATGAAGGAGCTGGGTCACCCCAACTCCATCTTCATACAAGGGCTCCAGTGTTGTTTCCAGTCCAGGCCTTCTGAGTTCCAGACCCTTCTCTCAGACACCCCTCACAGGTCTGTCTAGTGACCACAGTAGCCACAGTGACCGTGACACAAATGCGGTCAATGAGAACTTTGGGAGGAAAATGTTTTTTTTTTTTTCCCCTGTGAATGCCAGCAGAAAGGAGGCTGGACGCCTACAGTCAGTCTCCTGGGATGCCACGTGGCATCCTGGAATGAGGCTGGCACAGAGGGACACGGAGCTCTGCCACAGAAAAGAGGCCACTGAGCCTTCATGGTACTGTCAGAGCCCAGATCCAAGTATATCTGAAGCTGGCATCTGCGACCTTCTCAGTGGAATGAGCCAGGGGTTTCCCCTTCTTGGCATAAACCAGTTTGGACTGGGTGGGTGCCACTGGCAAGCAATGCCATTTCATATAATTGCCAGAACTTGCTGCAGTCCCTATTGAAATGGTTTTTATTAGCTTGTTCCTTTCAGAGCACCGCGTATACACAGGCCTCCCGATGGGCATTGCCCCTTTATTTTGTTGCATTATTTCCAGGCTGCTGGGTAGATTTGCTTTTACTTCGTTTTTCCTTTTAACTTTCTAATGTATGTATATACATTCATATACACACATGCATGAAGCTTTTGAGTTCTAGATAATAGTTAGAACCTTCTCTTGCCTCGTCTGACAACATCACATGTGTGGGTGGCTCCAGTGTCTGCCCCAAACTTTGTAGGTTCAGATCTGTCCTTATGTTTGGTTCTTGATGCCTTTGAAATGCAGCAAAGCTTGGACTGGTGGATGCTGAGTTTTAGGTTGCCTCCTTTACTCTGTGGTCCCTGGTGTATTGTAGGATTCAGATGCCAGTGTTGTGGGACATTCAGATGCTGCACTTGCTGTGCAGATCAAATTCTGTGGTTCAGGAGGTAACTAAACAGAACAGGGGCTTAGGTGGGGTGATGAATGTCCACCTGTGCCTGGCTTTGGGCCTCAGAGGCTGTAATGTGGACATGGCACCTTTGGACAGGAACAGATCACCACCTTCCAAGGGCCAGGCGACCTTCACAGTAAAGAGGGAGAGGAACTTGGGCCTGCCCTGGAGCCTAGCTCCAGATACTGTGGTATACGGCTGTCCCCTGACTTCTGTCTTTTAGATGTTTGTGGCCCATCGGTCCTCTCTCTTTTCTTCAGGGCAGTCGTGTCTGGATCTTTATCTGGGGAGATCTTAGATTCTGAGATTCCTGTGCGTATGGCCTCTAGGTTGTGGCTTGAGCTGGTCAGTCAGAGTATCATATCCTCCAGGATACAACAGGGAGCATGTGTCCCCAGCTAGATGGATGAGGCATTTGGGAGGTCTTGCCATCCAAGTTTCCAGTGATTTCAACGTGACCATCGCAGGAAGACTTCTGCTCCGTAGCCTGTCTGGCTATCTGCAGGACGGTTGTCCTGAGGTGACCCGGCCTTGTGGTGAGAGATGGCTGCAAAGGCATGCATTTCTATCAGCTGCTCAGCCTTGCCTCAGGGCTCTGGGCCCTGTCCTGCATCTTGGGGCTGGAGGCTGAGGTGGCCCACACTGCCTCTTTTGCCCTCCTGCTCGTGTGTGTGATTCCGATTAACACCACCTGAAGAATTGCCCTTAACTTTGTTGGCCACTCACGCTATTTATTTTAGTCCTTATTTTAAGTTCTAGCAAACCAGTATGTATAATTAACAACATTAAATAAGAACCAGCGTCAGAGACCCACTTCCTCATGGCTGGCTTATGGCTGACTGGGATGGAGACTGTCTGTCCATGACACCCTGCTCTGTCCTGTGAGAGAGAAGCAGGTTTGAAGTAGGTCTGGGGAAATACCCTAAGGGACAACTCCTGAGCACCTTGTCTCTTCCTTGCCCCCTCTTTTGTCTTCCTTCCTGCTGGCTGGGATGAGGATTTGATGGTTGGAGCTACAGCAGCACCACTGATGTGTACAGCAGTGGTGTGGAAGGAAGCGACAGGAGCCCGCCTGTCCGTCTTTGAGAACTCTTTACGGCAGCCTGGTGTTGCCAGGCTCCTACCTAAGATACAACCATGTTTCTGTTTTAATGGAGGGATTTCGGTTCAGGCTTTAGTTTCTTTTTTGACCAAGCCTAATTCTAGAGACATAAACTACGAGGAGTGATGTCATACCCTCCACCTGTCCACATCCGTCCTGCTCGCAGAGACAGACAATGGTCCTGCAGCTGGAACCCTGGCCTCCAGGTGCTGCCAGGCACAGTGGCTGTTCCTTGGTTATTGGCTTATTTGATTTTAAACATTATCTGTTGTTTTCCTCCTGGAAACAGTGGGATTCAGTTCTCTTTGCTCATCCACCACCCCTGCTGCATGCTAACTCTACCTTTCTTTTTCCTTCAGTTTCATCATGAATAAAATATTTTAAAGTTTTTTTATTTAATAAAATTTTTTATTAAAATTTGTTTATTTTTTCTGAGATTATAATTACATTATTCCCCCCCCCCCACTTCTCTCCTCCTTTCAGACCTTTCCATGTACCCTGGCTCTCTTTTAAATTCATGGCCTTTTTTTCATTTTGTTTTTGTTTTTGTTTTTTTTTTTCAAGACAGGGTTTCTCTGTGTATCTGTGGCTGTCCTGGACTTGCTTTGTAGACCAGGCTGGCCTCGAACTCACAGAGATCCGCCTTGCCTCTGCCTCCCGAGTGCTGGGATTAAAGGCATGTGCCACCACGCCCGGCTGGCCTTTATTCTTTAATTGTTGTTATTATATACATATACATCCATATATTCATATGCACAGATATGGCTATACATGTATATGTAATTCTGCATATATAAATACAACCTGCTCAACCCATATGATGTTACTTGTGTGAATATGTTTTTAGGGTGACTATTTGATTTTGGATTAATCAAATGGGAGATGTTTCCCAGGGGAAGACTGTTTCTCTCACTCTTAGCATTCCTTAGTTGACAGTAGTTCTTTGTCTAAAGGTCTCATGTGCATTCTCCTTCCCACATTAGCGTGTCTGTTGGAGTTTCCCTTGTTCAGGTCATGTTTAGGAAGCCACGTTGAGAGTTCATGGGTGTAATATCTGATACCTCTAGGAGACCAGTCTCACAGCAAACCCCCTGTTCTTCTGGCTTTTATAATCTTTCCACCCACTTTTCTGCAATGATCCCTGAGTCTTAGGTGCAGGAGTTATTTGGTAGATGGACCGATTGAGACCAGGTTCCATAACTGCATTTTGATTTGTTGTGGGTTCTTTTTTTTTTTTTTTATAATGGTCTCTGTTACAAAGAGAAGTTCCTTGATGAGGGCTAAACACTACACTGACACGTTGCTATAAGGATAAATATTTAGAATGTAGTTAGAGATTTATGATGATTTAGCAAGCTGGTGGCTGCAGGTTCTCCTCCAAGATCCTTGACTTCACTAACCCTGGGTAATTGGCTAGGGTTCCAGTACCAGCATGATTTCCCTCTTGTCGAGCTGGCCTTAAGTTCAGTTAGAGAATCATTGGGAACTACCAAGATATGTTTGCCACTAAGGCACCTTTAGGATGATCATGCCCTGCTGGTTGTTGATTTGGTTCACAGGTGTCACAGCTGAGTAGGATTGTTGGTCGCTACTCTCCTTCTGAAGCTTGCATGGTGCTTTCTGACACTTGACTTGATGGCGCCATGAGAGCTAGTTCTCAGGTTAGGGGCCTGTGGACCCTGTTTCTGAAGTACGTGGCATCTTCAGCAACAGGAACTTAACTTCAACCTCCGGGAGGTAACCAAGGGCAATTGTAATCAATAGGCTACGCTGTTTTGAGGGGTCTCATGGACAATGCTGACCAACAACTCAAAAGAGGGCTTCTCATGCCTGGTGTTGGGGTTTTTCTTAAGTGGTCTATGTCTCTTGGGGGGAGCATTGTCAGCCCAGATGGTAAAATTTCATTTATACCATATATGTGTATTTATATTCCAATTTACATACATTAAATATATATGTGTATTTATGTACCAATTTACATGTATTAAAGTTTTTTTTGGTAGATAGTAGTATGATTTCTTATGACTTTTTTGGACATTTTTACAGTTCTTTTACCCTTTTCTCTCTTTCTGCTGTATTTATCTTCCCCCTCTGTCCCTATTTGGAGATTTGATTTTCCCATTTCCCTTTCAGATCACTTGTTCCTTGCTATTCTGCTCTCTAGTCCTTTCCCCTGCTCTACAATAGTCCCTTTTTACTCCCCTGGTTTCTGAAATTACTTCATTTGAAAATTTGAAGTTAGGAACCTCAGATGAGAGAGAGAGAACAGTCAACATTTGTCTTTCTGGGTCTGGGTTACCTCATTCAATATGGCCTTTTCTAGTCCCAACTGTCACCTGAAAACTTCATGGTTTCATTTTTCCTTACAGCTGAATAGTATTCCGTAGTTTATATGTGCTCCATCTTCATTATCCATACGTTGGCCGAAGGTCATTTACATTGCTTCCGTTTCCTAGCTGTTGTGAATAGGACAAAAATGAACATGGCTGAGCAACTGTCTGTGGAGTAGGATGTTGAGTCCTTTGGGCATATTTGGGGAAGTGGCATAACTGGGTCATATGGTAGATTTATTTTTAGCTATTTGAGAATTCTCCACACTGATTTCCAGAATGGTTGAACCAGTGAGTGAGGGCTCCCTTTTCCCTGAATCCCCTCCAGCATTTGTTCTAGGGTTTTTGTTTTTGTTTTTGTTTTTGTTTTTTAAATCTTAGCCATTCTGACTGGGCTAAGACAAATCTCAAAGTTGTTTTCATTTGCATTTCCCTAATTGCTAGGGACAATGAACATTTTTGAGATATTTCTTGGCCATATTTATTTTTTGTTTTGAGAACTCTCTGTTCAGATCCCTGGCCAATTTTTTGAATAAGCCATTTTTAATTTTTATTTTATTTATTTATCTATTTTACTGTTTTTTTTTTTTTAGTTCTTTATATAGTTTGGATATTAATCCTCTGATACATGTAGCTGGCAAAGATTCTGTCTGAGTCTGCGGGCTCCATCTTCACTGGATTGACAGCTTTTCTAGTTGTGTAAAAACCTTCTCAGCTTTCTGAAGTCCCAGTTGTTAATTGCTCACCTTAACTCTTGGGCAAGTGAAGTCCTATTCAGAAAGTTTTTTCCTATACCTACATTGTACTGCCTGGTCTATGTCAACTTGACACAAGCTAGAGTTATTGGAGAGAAGGGAGCCTCAACTGAGAAAAGTCCTCTGTAAGACTGGGCTGTAGGCAAGACTGTAGGGCATTTTCTTAATTAGTGATTGACAAAGGAGGGTCAGCCCATTGTGGGGAGGTGATCCTGGGTTCGGTAAGAAAGTAGGCTTTGGGGGAAAGGGAGCTGGAAAGATGGTTCAGTGGTTAAGAGCACTGTCTGCTCTTACAGAGGTCCTGAGTTTGATTTCTAGCACCCACATGGTGGCTCACAACCATCTATCCTGGGATCTGAAGCCCTCTTCTGGTGTGCCAGATGTATGAAGATAGAGCACTCATATATGTAAAACAAACAAACAAATAAGTCTTAAAAAGAAAGAAAGAAAGAAAGAAAGAAAGAAAGAAAGAAAGAAAGAGAGAGAGAAAGAAAGAAAGAAAGAAAGAAGGAAAGAAAGAAAGAAAGGAAGGAAGGAAGGAAGGAAGGAAGAAAGAAAGAAAGAAAGAAAGAAAGAAAGAAAGAAAGAAAGAAAG
>CAJQZJ010032904.1:7225740-7235994 GCA_907164525.1 Lophiomys imhausi
AAGAAAGAAAGAAAGAAAGAAAGAAAGAAAGAAAGAAAGAAAGAAAGAAAAAGAAAGCAGGCTGAGCAAGTCATGAGGAGCAAGCCAACAAGCAGCACCCCTCCATGGCCGCCTCTGCATCAGCTCCTGCCTCCAGGTTCCTGCCCTGCTTGAGGGATTGTCCTGACTTTCTTCAACTATGAACAGTAATATGGAAGTATAACCCAAATAAACCCTTTCCTCTTGCTTTGGCAATAGTTTTAGTTCATGACTAACACATGCACCCTGTAGGGCACTGCCACGTTTCCTCCTAACAGTTCCAGTGTTTCATGTTTAGATCTTTGATTCATTTGGAGTTAGGTTTTGTGCCCAGTAATAGGCGTGGGTCTAATATCATCGCCATACTGTTGTTCATGTGTGTGAACATGTGTGCACCTGGGCGCATACACATTCAGCAGCCAGAGGGGGTCTTTCTCCAATGCTCCCACTTTAATTTTGGAGTCAGTGTCTCTCACAGAACCTGTAGCATGTGGGTTCACGAGACTGTCTTCACCTACCCAGTGCTAAGATTAGGGGTGCCATGCTGCTGTGCCTGGCTTTTTACATGGGTGCTTGCAGGGCAAGCACTTTAATGACTGGCTCGTCTCTCTCGTGCCCTACATTCTCTTTTGTAATGTAACTCTTGACTTTTGTTTGTTTATTTTTATTTGTTTGTTTGTTTGTTCGTTTGAGACAAGGTCTTACTGTGTAGCCCTGGCTGTCCTGGAACTCACTTTATAGACAAGAATGGCCTTGAACTCACAGAGATCCCCCTGCCTCTGCCTCCCGAGTGCTGGGGTTAAAGGCGTGCGCCACCACATCTGGTGACACTTCCCATTTTCCTGAAGTCAATAACGCATCGTCTAGGGTTTGTTTAGTTTTCTTTTCCTCAGTGTTCTACAGGAGAACTAATTATACTCAAACGTACAAGTTTTAAGATTAAGATATAAGACATCTAAGTCATTGCAGAGTGCTCTGTCCTTGCCCCTGGAAGGACACCGAAGCTGAGTGGCTGAAAGTTTCCTGTTGGGAATGTGTGTGACACTACTGAACTGTCCTACCTTTCCCTCTGGCTTCGTGCACTCACAAGGCTCTGAGCCACCTTGCTGCTGTGCCTAACAGTTGTTCAGTCTTTTTCACTGCTGAGCAGTACTCCTTGGACAAGCATACTATAAGCAGCTTTTCCATTCCCTATATACAGATAGTTCAGCTGCTTCTGGCTTTTCATAAAGCTGTTGTGAGGACTGTCCGTCAGCATTTTTGTGCATGCATATTACTCTGAGGGGACCCTGGGGGCAGGGGTGGAGGGTCATGGAGTGAGTGTGTTTAATTGTGTAGGGAACAGTCTGGAATCTTTCAGTGTAGCTGTACCCGGGGGCCACCACAGCGGAGGCTTCTAGCAGTGTCATTGGCTTGTCGGCATTCAGGGCTGTCATTCTTGGCTTGCCCTGTCCTGTAAGCTGGGTAGTAGCTATCACTGTGGCCTCTGGTCACTGTGGCCTCTGTTTGTCTTTTCCTGGTGACTAGGGGTTTGGGGTCTCTTTACATGCTCCTTGGCTACAGGACATCTTCTTTTGTGAAATGCCTGTCCAAGTCTTTTGCTCATTTTTTTCTTTAAGTTTTCTCTTTTAAAGAAATCTTTTTAAACTATTATTTTTTATTGTATGCGTATGAGTGTTCTGCGTTTATGTATGCATATACAAACATATATGTGTGTATCCTGTGTGTGTGTGTGTGTGTGTGTGTATGTGTGTGTGTGTAGTGCCTATATAGAAGGCCAGAAGAGGGCATCAGATCCCCTAGAACTGGAATTATAGATGGCTGTGAGCCAGCACTGGGTACTAGGAACTGAAATTGGATCCTGTGCAAGAGGTGCCTTTTAACCACTGATCCATCTTTCTAGCATCATCTTTAGTTTTCTAGAACTAATTTAACCATAATTGTCCTATACCCAAGCCCTGCGGCAGAACTAAAATGATCACTTGTCATCTCCCCCCGTTTCTGGTGTCCAAAGGGGCTACCTGGATCCTTCTCTCTCACCTGGCTAAAGCTTTCCTTCTGGGATCTGAAAACAACCTTCTCTTTAGTTACCCCTCATTTTGATGGAACCTGACCCCAGGAGCTTCCTGTGAAGCATCTGTGAGAATCTGCATGGTTGTGAAGCACCTTGATGGCTCCCTGCCTGATTGGGGAACTGGGATTCGACTGGATTTAAATTGCTTTACGCATATAATATGGGAAGGGTTGGTCCTTTGCCTTCTGGCTCCCGAGGTTTCTATTGAAATTCAGATTCCAAGATATCACAAGACTGATTTCCATAGTGGTTGCACAAGCCTGCACTCCCACCAGCAAAGGAGGAGGGTTCCCCTTTCTCCACAACCTCAGCAGCATGTGCTGTCATTTGAGTTTTTGATCTTAGCCATTCTGACAGATGTGAGATGGAATCTCAGAGTCGTCTTGAGTTGCATTTCTCTGATGATTAAGGATGCTGAGCATTTCTTCAAGTGTCTCTCAGCCATTAGGGATTCCTCCTTTGTGAATTCTCTGTTTAGCTCTGTTCCCCATTTTTTGATTGGATTATTTGGTTTCTTGGCATTTCATTTCTTGAGTTCTTTGTAGATTTTGGATATTAGCCCTCTGTCAGATGTGGGGTTGGTGAAGTTTTTTTCCCAGGCTGTAGGCTGCTGTTTTGTTTGAATGACAGTGTCTTTTGCCTTACAGAAGCTTTTCAGTTTCATGAGGTCCCATTTATTGATTGTTGGTCTCAGGTCCTGAGCTGTTGGTGTTCTGTTCAGGAAGTTGTCACCTGTGCCAATGAGTTCAAGGGTTTTTCCCACTTTTTCTTCTAGTGGATTTAGTGTGACTGGCCTTATGTTAAGGTCTTTGATCCACTTGGACTTAAGTTTTGTACAAGGTGATAAGTATGGGTCTAATTTCATTCTTTTACATGTTAACATCCAGTTAGACCAGCACCATTTGTTGAAGATATTGTTCTTTTTCCATTGTATGGTTTTGGCTTCTTTGTCAAAAATTAAGTGATCATAGCTACCTCAAGACTCCTCACCAAATTACAGGGAAGTTTCCTCATCTATGTTCATAGCAGCCTTATTTGTAATAGCTAGAAACTGGAAACAACCCAGATGTCCCTCAACCGAGGAATGGATAAAAAAAAAAAAAAAAACCTGTGGTACATCTACACAATGGAATAATACTCAGCCATCAGAAACAACAAAATCATGGAATTTGCAGCCAAATAGATGGAACTAGAGAAGCTCATCCTGAGTGAGCTAACCCAGACTCAGAAAGATGTACATGGCATCTATTCACTTATAATTGGATTTTAGCCATATTGTACAGGATAACTACACTACAACCAATGCACCAAAGGGAACATGAACATAGACTTTGTTTCCTGTCAGTGAGATACTTTGCCCTAGTGGTGTTGCCTTGTAGGCCCCCAGTAAATGAGGAGGCTCTTGGCCCTGCTAAACTGGGGCAGGGGATTGTTATGTAGGGACACTCCACTCCAGAGGAGAGGGAGGGAAGGGATAGGGGGGTAGAGGGTGGGAGGGCGGGACTGGGAGGGGTGGAAAGAGGACACTATGATGGAGATGTAACCTGAAGTAATAAATAAATATTTTAAAAAACCCAAAAATGAAAAAAAAAGAAGAAATTCAGATTCCACATTGGCCCTTGTCCACCTATGTGATGGTCTTTATTCTTTGGAAGTATTCAGGTTTTCACTTTATCTGTAGGAGTTTCAGAATTCCCCAAGTGCTGAGAGTTTCCATGGGCTGGCTTGGGCCCTCTAGGCCTATTCTCCAGTTCAGTGTGATTTTCCTAGATAACTTTCTCCTGACCTTCTACAATCTGAATGTTGAATGTCCCCTCCCCCAACCCCAGAGGCAGAGGCCATTTCTTAGTTTGGTCTCTAGGGTGGCAGTACTGGGGAATAGTAGAGATGGTGGAGGAAGGTCACTGGGGCAATGCACTTGAAGAGGATTGTGGGGTCCTGGTCTTTTTCTCTTTGCTTACTGGCCACATGCCACCCACCATTGCCAAGAAGTTCCCAGCAAAGGCCTAGAAGCTTCTTAAACCGTGGACCAAACTCTATACCTTTCCTGTCTATGAGTTGATTATCATATTTCCTTTTTCTTTTTAATGTGTGGGTGTGGTGTAGTGTATGCCAGTGTGTGCTTGTGTGTGTGCACGTGTGGAGGCCAGTGGTTCATGCTCAGTGTCTTTCTCAATTGTTCTCCATTGTATGCATTGATTCAGGGTCTCTCATTTAACCCAGAGCTTGCCAATTCAGCTAGCCTAGCTAGCTGACTTGTTGAGGGGAGGCTCCCCTATCTCCACCTCCTGAGGTTGTGATCACCAGTGGGCCACACAGGTGGGCCACACCTTCCCAGGATTTGCATGGGTGCTGGTCCTCATACTTGCCTTCAAGTGCTTTACCCACTGAGCCATCTCCCCAGCTCTTTATCTACCAACTTCTAATGAGGTTTCTTATTTTTAATCCTCCTAGATGAATCACTGGAGGCCTTTGTTATGCTTTCTAAAAGATTCCATTACATCAGTAGGGAAATGGAACAGCCGTGAATGATTTGAGTGTGCCTATTGTAGACAGGAGACCTACAGAGGCTGTGTTGGTAGGACATGCAGAGGGTGATAAGAAGGAGCACAGGGGACTGTGGTGGGCTGAATATTTTTATTTTTGAAGAGAAGTGGGAAATCCAGATTTTAAAGAATTATACATGTCAGCAACTAATTTGACATTAAAAAAAATCAGCCTCACAGCAAATCACTGCTATATTTATTCTCTTATTTTATTTCTCTAAATACCAGCCCTGTGAAGAAGGCTCTTGTTAAGATAGATTATGGGTAGGACCCATCACAAGAACTAAACATAATTCAGTGTAGTAATGTAGCCTTGTAATTCCATCATCTGGGATGAGGTGGTTTGAATGAGAAAGGCCCCCATAGGCTCATATATTTGAATGTTTGGTTCCCAGTTAGTGGAACTGTTTGGGAAGGATTAGAAGGTGTGGCCTTGTTGGAGGAGACTTGTCACTGGGGATGGGCTCTGAGTTTTCAAAAATCCACAGCAGGTCCAGTGTCTTGCTCTCTCTGCCTCTAACTTGAGGATAAGATGTAAACTCTTAGCTGCTGCTCCCGAGCCAAGCCTGCCTGCCTGCTACCATGCTCCCCACCATGATGATCATGGACTAACTCTCTGAAACTTAAGCAAGCCCTCAATTAAATGCTTCCTTTTGTAAATTGCCTTGGTCTTGGTGTCTCTTCACAGCAATTGACTGGAAACTAAGATATTGGGATGTGTAGGGAGACATTGCCTCAAAAAGTAAAAGAAAATCAGAAAAGACTAAGTGCATTGTTGCTCTGTTGAAGTATTTTTACCAAGCAAGATTGGGTATTAGGTAGTTCAGATGCTCACACTGGGAGGAAGGAAGTGAGCAGACAAGTCTCCATCCTTTGGGTCTACTATGTTTTGTATGTGGCTTTTCCCTAGGGAGTCAGAAAGTTTCATCCTTGGAGTGGCAATATTAAGATGTAGTGGTACCTTTATGAGGTGGGGCTGAGTTGGAGGCTGTTATCACCCCATCCCTTTAGCATCTGCCTTACCCTGCAATCCTTCTCCTCCCGTGTGCTCCCAAGGACTCCACCCACTATGAGGTGAGGCAGTCAGGCCTGTGCCATCCATTTAGGGTTTCAGCCCCTACAGCTCGAGCTAAATGAATACATTTTCCTTACAAATACCCAGGCATTTCACTTCAACAACGGAGAACGGAACCATTGGAGAGTTGGGGTGCTTAGGTTCCCCCTCCCATTCCAGGACGAGTCCCAGAATGAACTGAACGGGCAGGAGTAGTGGAGTGGAATTGTACCTGCCACACCTGGGCTCCTCTGGTGGGCACCCTCTGCTCTGGAGCTTCCCGTCCTCATGGCTGGGACTTGGGAGCTGCACTGTGGTCCGGAGTGGCCCTCCTTCCTTCTCAGGCTCTCTTTACAAGCATTAGGTGGCTCTGGCCATGAGACTCTACTTAACGTACATCTGCTGTTCGTGACCCTTCCCACTCTCCCCCAAGAAATCCCATACACGTCGTCAACTCTCTGTTTCCTGGGTTAATCTTCAGTTCCGCTTGATTGGAATCACTTAGGAGACAGAGACACACTTCCAGGCCTGCCTGCGAGGTCATTTCTAGAGCAATTTAACAGAAGAGGGAAGACTCACCCTGTACTTTTCTTTGGCTGGGGTCCTGGACTGAATAAAAAGTGTAAGAGAGAAAACACTAGCCACCGTCACTCTCCCTCTTTGCTTCATGGCTGTGGAGGCAATGTGACCAGCCATCCCACGGTCTTGCAGCCACGATTTCCCCAACGTGATGGACTATGCCCCCTCAAACAAAAAACCCAAACTGACACCTCCTTCTTGAAGCTGATTTTGTTATGTATTTTGCTGCAGGAATGAGAACAGTGAGTAATACACTCGGGGGCCTCTCCCCTTACAGCCTTGGGGTCCTGGAACTTGAAGGTGGAAGTATGGAGGTAGCCCTGTCCCTCCCTAAGGGTGTGTATGTGAAGAGCAGTGGCTGGTGGTAAAGGAGTTTAGGACATTCAAGACTGGCAGGAAGGGGCCTCAAGGGTGGCCAGCCCCATTCCTTCTTCATAGCTGCCGCCATCATGAGGCAGAGAGGCCCCTGTTGGGTCCTGACAACTGTGAAGGAGCCACAGGTATGACAATGCCACATGGTCACCTCTACTTTGTAGTCTAATTTAAAAACAATTAAAAAAAAAAAAGAGTGAGGTGGTCATCCAAATGATGTCCCTCTTTTGAGGCATTTGGATGGCTCTGAGTGGAAGGGCCAAGGGCTCCCTGCCTGTGCCCATGTTCCGTCAGCCTGCAGGGAACACAGTAGGAAGCTTTGCCACAAGCAGATGAAGACTCCTCCCCATCCTTCAGGGGGCTAGGGTTTAATGAATTGTCCAGGGCTCCTTCTCTGCACTGTGTTCTGGACATGTGAGTTCCATGGGGTTCCCCTCAGGAGAAGGCAGGGATCTAGCATGGATTTTGCACTGACCAACTAGAGAAGGCGGAGGCTGGGATGCGCTGCCTTCTCTGCTTTCTCTTCCTCTTCACTGCTACTCAACTGTCACCTGACCTTGGCTCCTGGAAGGGGATAAAGCTGTCCCTTTCTTCCCAGCTTCTCTGACAGCTACATTGTCTCCAGTGGGTCCATTGCTGTCCTTGTCTTGCAAGGAGAATATGAGCCACTTTCTGCTTATTACAGCAGTTGTTGGGGACTCAATTGTTTCCACATTGGACCTGTGGCCTGTGGCCTGATGCCACTCAGTGATTCTCCATTTGAGGTGGGCACCAGCTCTTTGGGGGGTCATGGCTGAGGAGGCTTCTGCAGACTGGGGGCCTGCCCAGCCCCGGGCAACTATCTCCATTTCCTGGTGTTGTTCTTGGTTTAGAAACCTCAGCAAGTTCTTGGGCTTTTTGGAAATTCACCCGCTCTCTCCGAGGAAGTATTTGGACCATGTCCTGGGTTACGTTTTGTGCCATTGTGCCTTCATCAGTTCACTCTTTAAAAATACATTTCCCTCCACTTTGGCTGAGTCACTTTCCTCCTCCTCCTCCTCCTCCTGACACTCCCGGGAGCCGGAAGGAGCCCTGCCCCAAATCCTTGGCTCCTTTAGGCCAGATCTTTTCCAAATGTCAAATTCTTAGGAACCATGGCTCAGGGCAGAGTGGGTCCTGACCCTAATCTCTTTCCTCCAGTCTTTGCTGGTCTCAGCTTTCCTGTCTCATAGAGAAGGCCTGTGGGTTGGCTGGGGAGCGAGAACCCTGCCTTGGGTTTTTCAGGGAGGGCCTGGCAGGAAGGTTTCACACTACCCTATTGAGCGGCCACTAATCTCCTTGGTGGCCTGGGAATGCCCAGCATGGTGGGGACTACTCAGAAAATGGACAGTAGGACAAAATGAAAGGAAGGGCCGGCTCATCCTGCGGGTGTTCTGAACTTTAGGCCTCAGCTTTCCAAGATGGCCCGGGGAAGTGAGAGCCGTTCTTTCTGTGGAATTCCACTGTGTTCAAAGCATTTCCTGTGTACTGTGACTCTTCATAGAGCTGATGGTCACTTACAGTCGAGTTGCCTTGTGAAGGAAGCAGGTAGATGGGAGTAGTCAACGAAACAGACTCAGAAAGTTCAGCTGGTGAGCCAGGGCCGGCTTCAGAGTCAGTCCTTGTTTGTTGAAGTTTCCGTGTAGTTTTCTACTGTTTGTTCAGAGGCTCGCTGGGTGCAGGAGACACAGGGTGAGTGGATACCCTTGTCCATATCTCCTGACTCCAAAGTTAAGTTTCCTAGTAATTTAATTTATTTAATGAGTTACATGTTTGCTCATTTGCTGTGCATTATGCATGTACGAATGAATACTTGCAAGAGTTAGTTCTTCCCCTCCACTGTGTGGGTCCCGGGGATTGAACTCAGGTCACCTGGCTTGGCACTGATTGCCTTTCCCCACTGGACCATGTCACCATCCCTTCTGTTGCATTTGAGAAATTCTAACTCAGCAAAGCCAAACCACCAGAACCCATCATGGCATTGTGTTAGGAGCTGAAACGTTTTTGAATGGAAAATGTTGGCGGTTCCAGGAAATCTATCTCATTCATTCTGTCATATAGGTAACTGCAAAAAAAAAAAAAAAAAGTGGAATCAATTCTATCATGAGTATACTTCATTTAGGTCCTATGGTTAGTTATTGGAGCACCAAGGGTGAACTCAAACCACAGCTTGGACTTGAGGAAAATGTTATAATATCTACTAACCTGTTTTGGGAATAGCCAACTGCTGTGGAAGAGGAAAATTACCCAGAGGCAGCCATGGTGCAGAGGAAGGGATGGGATGGAAGTGTTGAGGTGGCACCATCTTGTAGAGGACACTGGGATCTTGGGAGTGGAGCCTCCGGTCACTCTTCACCCAGGAAATGCCAGGGGAGGGTCTAAGCATGCGGACGAGCTCAGTCCAAGTGTCTGACCCACAGAATGATACACCAGTTAGACTGGCTGTCTGATAGTAACAGCTAAGGCAGGAGGAGGAGGGATGCTGTGACTGTTCCCTCTGGTGCTCGAAGCGTTCTGCACCCTCAGCCCTTCCTGTAGTCACTGCTAACCAGGAGGGCCAGCACGTGGTCCCCTGTGCTCTCCAGCATAGCTCTTCTTTATGCATGCCCTTCTCCTCCCCCCACTTGATTTCATAGTCATAACAATTTCTGGGCCCTATGTGTAGGGAAACAGGACTCACTGTTGATTCTACTTCGCACTGTTGAGCTACCATCCCCTGAGAGCTTCTTAGAGGAAACTTTTCTTGTTTGTCCCACGTTTTAGCTCATCCGGGCACATCTGATGTTCAGTGGTGGCTATGTGTGGACCCAAAGGAGCCATGAAGTCTGGGTCCTGTCAAGTGACAGGGTACACTGTGTTGGCATCTATTTCAGGCATGCATGAGTTTAAGTTGGCTCTCTGACTTTTTTTTTTTCTCTTTGGGGAGTTTTTTTTTCTTCGTTCCCTTTTTCTTTTTGAATAATGATAAAACTGAACTGCTTATGCAAGCAGCAACATGGGACTCCAGTCCAAAGCTGCTTCCCTCTCTTCTTCGCTCACAAAAAAAATAATTCACATAAAAGCTGTTCTCTGGCCAAGGATTGTCCCCTCCTCAGCAGGGGACTTTCTTTTTTTTTTTTTTTTGTTAACTTCAGCACAAATTCAGATTTTTCTCTCCAGATTTTGGGGTGTGTCTCCATATCCCTTGGGAAACTTTGTTTAGAACCAGCATATTTGAGGCTTCTCTGCTTTCTTTCTCCCCAAGCTTAATAATCCAGCCATGAGGGTTTGGGGAGGCAGCTGCCTGTCTGAATTCATTTGTGTGCATTAAACCCATCTGCTCATACCCGGGGTGAGAGAGGTGTCAGATGGAGTCACAGGGCAGCTGCATGTCACCTCAGGAGCTGGGTGGCCTCGTCACTGAGATCAGGCATAGTAAGACGCATTTGAGCTTCAGTTGCTTTATCTGTAAATTGGGGTTTTGGAGGCGATATCTGCTAAGCACCAGCAGAAACAGAGGCACAGAACTGGCCCTCAAGACTTGGCACCTGTCATGCTGAGGATGAATGTGGTGGGCAGGTTAGCGGAGCCTGGAACCTCACACAGGGCTGGCC
>CAJQZJ010032904.1:7236004-7263315 GCA_907164525.1 Lophiomys imhausi
GGGCTGGCCCTGGGGTGAGTGTGGTGGGCAGGTTAGCGGAGCCTGGAGCCTCACACAGGGCGGGCCCTGGGGTGAGTTTGATGAAATACTCATTGTGTTCACACCAGCCAGTCGCCAGATGCTTTCCTTAGCAGCCTGAGGGGGAAGGACATTCACAAAGTCCTCTGTAAGTAAAGCAACCATACCATCTTCCTATCTTCCTCAGGTCCATCTGTGTCAACCAAACAGAAGTGTGTCAGTCTCTGCAGAAACAAAGGTGAGAGCATCCATTTTCTCCCCTGCTCTGCGACGGAATTTCTCCGAGGCCAGGTACTACAAATACAAGAGTATCTCCTTCCACCAGGAGGGTCCTGGGTAATGAACTCAGGTCGTCAGGTTTGACAGCAAGAGTCCTTTGACTCTGGCCCACCTCGGCTTCTTTGCCTGTAAAATGGGGACAGTCATCGAGACAGTGGGACTCAGGATGGGATGATGCTTACTTGGTGTCTACCAGGATGCTTGGCATACAGCGTTGGCACTGTGGCCATGCAAGCTGCAGTGCAGAACACCTCCAACTTTGCTTTGCAGTGGTAGCAGTGGAGGAGCTGGCGAGCAACCCAGCAGGTCCTAAGTCGCTGAGTGATTATGCTGATGCTGCAGCCCCAGTCTAAAGGAAGATGTGGCACTGGAAGGGGACAGCAGAGTGACTGAGCTTTGAGAGCTGGTTGGGATGAAAGTGGTATTTCCAGGTCAGTGGTAGAGAGAGAATCCCTTTTCCTCTTCGTCTTGGTGGCTCCCATGGAGCCTTAGCCAGAGTCCCTGGGTTGAGGAAGTCCTGAGAGAGGGGGGTAGGGCTTCTTCACCTGGCTTCCCTCCCACAAGTATGGAGTACAAGCAATGCCAACAGCCAGCCCTCCTGTTCAGTGTCTCCCTCTACATCTGACATCAACGTTGCCCAGAGAAAATCCTGCTCAAGTACAAAGTGCATATCATTTATTCAAAACCTTTATTAATGCTCAGAGGAAAACAACGCAGTGTAACGGTGTCCAGGCCCTGTCTCCTACCTCCGTAGAGAGACTGACTTAGTAAGCCCATGTGGTACTTCTTCCTTAAGAAGCAGGTGCCAGGAACATTGTCCCCAGGCTGTTTCAGAGATTGCCAGGTTCAGAGTCTCAGCTTTCGTGCCTGTGGGTAAGTAAGGAGGACTGGGCTGGTATCTCCTATTTATTCGGTTTTGGGTTGTCAGGGTTTTGCTGTCTTTGGCTCTCTCACTTTAGAATAACAGGGCTACTTACTGATACAAAGGAGAGGTGTTCAGATCATCTCGTTAAGATGCGAAGCTCAAAATAAACACCGCATCTTTGTTTGGAGACCCACATCCTTCCTCACAGGAAGGCTCGGAGTCAGTGTGGGTGAAGCATGAAGCTAAGGAGCAGCCGTTTTCAACAGCTGCCTTGCTCGCATTTTAGATTGTGCAAACGCCTCCCCCAGGCGCCCAAGAATTTAAGCAAAAGGACCAGGGAGGTAAACAAATTCTATGTTTCTAATCACACGAGGAACCATGAAATGATACTTTTTTTTACTTTTGGAGGGGAAAGGATGACAGAGGCACAGAAAAAACACAACAGAGATCAGTCGGTGGGTTCAAATGAACACAGGGAGCGACTTTATGCCTTTCGGGGCAAAACACAGAGATGATAAATACAAACGACAAATATTTACAGCAGAAACAACAAATGGAATATCAGTAGGTGAACACAAGACAACTTGACAAACCCAGTCCAGATGCTGGGGACAGATGATCAGCTGAGCCAGGAGTGAAAGAGAATATTTATGAGTGACATAAGCAGAGACAGTCAAGGCACATGGCAGGAGAGCGTCACAATCTACATCCATTTCCCACCGCAGAGCCTGGCGGGCCTCCTTCCTTCCTGGAAGAACTCGATTAAGTGCACACCCTCCTCTTCTGCACTCTGCAGCCCCGTGTCACCGACCCACTCCTCCACAAATGATTTCTTTTTTCTTCTTCAAGCATAGCCTAGGAGAGTTTGAGATCAGCCCCTGCACATAGACACCAGATGACTTTGGGGAAGTGCTAAGAGGAACGTAGCTGTCTCTGGCTCCAGGGGCCTTCCAGGGAGACCTAGAGTAGTTGGGTAAGGCAGAGCGTATGTTTTCCATCCTGCTCCCTGAAACAGGGAGTATTCTGTGTACGGTCTGTGAGCCAAGTCCAGCTGGGTGCCTGTTGAAGAAAATCTTGGCGGAACAGAGCCAAGCCCTCCCATTTGTGCGGCGGAGGGTGCTTTTGTGCTGTGGCGGCAGAGCTGGCTAGCAGCAACAGAAACCATGTGGCTTGCTGAACTGAAACTCTCTAATTACTGTTTGGCCTTTCATAGAAAAAGTTGGCTGAGCCTTGCTCTAGAGACCTGGTCCAGGTTACCCTCCGCTCCTGCAACACTGACTTTCGTGTGTGTGTGTGTGTGTGTGTGTGTGTGTGTGTGTGTGTGTGTGTGCGCGCGCGCGTGTGCGTGTGTCCCAGCTGCAAGAGGGACAACTGGGAGAGCCATGGAGGTCAGTGCTGAGCTGCTGCAGTCTCTCTCTCTCCCCTTTGGCCTTTCTTTTGTCCACCCACTTCTCTCCTTGTTGCTAAATTTCCACTTGGCGTGGAAAGCCCCGTCTCTTAGAGATTAAGCTCTTCACCCAAGTATGCAGAGGGTGACATTCCCCAAAGGCAATTTCCTTAGCTGTCTTGATGCCTTTCTCTCTTCTCCCTGTTTCTGGCACGCTGAGGCTGATCTCCAACGTGGCCACACGGATTCATTGTGCAGGATCATGGACCTTGCCTGAGGTCAAGTTGAGACAGGAGGACTCTAGGGAAAGGCTAACGGAAAGACCCCGGGTTATGTGATTTTTCCCTTTAGGTATCAGTCTGTTCCAGGGGTTAGAAACCCACCTGGGCACGGTGCTGTTTGAGCTCTTTTAAAAATAAAACTCACAAAAATTTACCCTTCAGAGATGGGCTGGGGTTGGTTTTCTTCCTCCTCTGAGCTGCTTTTTGTGACCCAGTTGTTTGGTTTGAAAGCCATTTATTTAGATGACAGACATGTAGATGTCAATAGATTAAAAAAAATTAAATTTGAGATCTGAAACAGTGGTCAAAATAAACAGACAGGGGCCACTCCTTCAGTGTCCCCCAGACAGAACGGCTCAGAAATGACACCCAGAAAATGCACTACCCCGTCTCTCTTCCAGCAGCCCTGAAACACAAGGTCCCACACA
Source organism: Lophiomys imhausi (assembly GCA_907164525.1). NCBI lineage: Eukaryota > Metazoa > Chordata > Mammalia > Rodentia > Muridae > Lophiomys > Lophiomys imhausi. The sequence continues at coordinate 7,239,263 of CAJQZJ010032904.1, forward strand.
TGACACTAAACTTCGGTTTGGCACTGAACACGGCTAAGGCCCTTCATCATCTCTGTTTCCTCTGCCTTGCCAACTTCACTTCCCACTTACTCCTGCCCTGGAACCTAGCTGCCCTGCTCCCTGCAGACAGCTCTGCATGGGAAACTGCATGGGAGGGCCTAGCACCGATGGGTGGCCCTTCTCCTCCCCATCTGAGCTCCCTACCAACAGAGCGCACCTTAGCCACCCACTAGCTCCCGCAGACCGAAAGAGACAGAAGCTGACGTAAGGCAATAAGCTTCCGTAGGCGCCAATCCACCAGGCATCTGAGATCTTGTTGCCCTGGAACCTGTCTCCACCTCACCTGTTCATACATCTGCACGAAGTCCACAATTCACACACATCCTGCGTGTGACATCCCCCCTTTTAATGTAAATGTTTTGGAATGTCCATAGATAAGAAAATGGACGGCCTGGAGGAAAGCTTTCATGGCCAGGCTTTCATTTCACCTCCGGATGTCGGAATACTCAGACTGTTCGTCGTCCCACTTGCTGCTCCCAGAGGGTCCCTGGGCGCTCTGGCCACCTGCTCCGCCTCGGGCATGGGCATTTGGGTGGCTTTTGCTCCTTCGATCACCCTTGGTGCCTCCGCTGGCTTCTGTTAGGTGGTGACCTATGTCCCAGTGGTGAGGCCTGGGGAGTTGGGCCCTGTCTGCCAGGGGCCGATGCTCAGGGACTGCTGTGGGCTGTCTCTGTATGTTGGAGTTGGAGGTACAGAAACTCAGGATGGAGCACAGGCCTCCCCAGTTCTGCTCACACTGAGCCTGGACGCTGCGAGTGACGGCCTCCTTCATCTCTTCCCCACATGTCAGCAGCAGATTCACGAGGTCCACATAGGGCCTAGGGATGAGGGCAGAGGGAGAAAGACTAAGACTGGGACATGTCTTAAAGGAGCCCTGGGGAATCGTGACTAGGCCAAGAAAGAGGGAGAGTGTTCAACTTGGACTCAGTAGGTGGTCTTTATGGGCTAGGTTCCGTGACAGGCAGTGGAGAATATTAAGGTAGGTTCTAGCTCCTCAAATAGGTGTGGAGCCCCAGGAAAAAGGACCACTGACAGTGTGTGGATACATAGGAGGAAGTCGGGGGCTAATGACATTGAGGTAGCTATTTCTGGCAGAGTAGCTGTGTGAACAGGGAGAACAGGGATGTCTTGGGCACATCCAGGCTGCGGGAACTGGTGAGTTTTGGCTGGAGTAGAGACGATCTTGGGAAATGGTAGAGGGCCTTTAACATCAAAATTGGTGTATGTGTTTTCAGTGAAGAATCCAGTAAGTGATGGACTAAGGAATTCCTGAACGGCTTTCAGGAGCCCCATCCCTGACTTCACAGGTGTCATCAGTGAGTCTCCTGAGGTCACCTTCCCTGTCTGTGTGCCCCTGGTTTAGGCTTACAATGGAGGGCTTTTTGGAAAGCGGCTGGGTATGTCTTTGTCAGGGGAGTCTGGAATGGACGGAGATGGGGTATGGAGGACCACTTTCCCATGGTGTCATCTCCCTTTGCAGGTAGCAGGGAGTTGGGAATGCCTTCCATAGCTCTCAGTCAGCCAGGACCCCCTTGTATTGGAGCGAGGGCTGGCTGTCAGAGAGTCTGTGTCCAGAATGGGGAGAGCTCTCTGTGAAACCAACATGGTCCATTCTGGGCTCAGAGCTGTGTTCTCCACCTGCACTGGCTCCAACCACACCCTGAGTTGTCCTTTAGCCCAAATTGCTGGAGGATTTCACTCCAGAGGCTGGAGGAAGTGTGCCCACTCTTTACATTTATGGACCCACCAGATACACCGTGTCCCCCTCAGTGAGTTCTTAGGGCCTATTTACTGAGACTCTCTTAACTGTCACTGGGGTCCTACGAATCCAAGAAGGATGTGAGATGCTTCATGTGACCCTGTGTGACTGACTAGGGCCTTCTTATAATCTTTCCCTCCAAGCTGGTAACTGTCACCCTGGAGAAAAAGCAGTGCATGTGCTAAGATAGGTGTCATGGTCACAGCTCTTTTCCTAGTCGCTCCTCAAGCTGGAATTGAGTGGACTGTCCTTACTTTGAGGATGTAAGAACCAGGAAGAGGGAAAAGGAAAGTCCCCTTTGGGAATGCCTGGCCTGGGAACAGCCAGAAGGAATGTTCTGGAGCTGCGCTTTGAGGCACTACTTGATTCTGTTGGTATTGTGGTTTGTGCGTGGCTGGTGGGCAAAGTCCTGAGTGCCTCACAAGCACACCTCAGCCAGTAGTTAAGGACAGTTTGAGACTGTCTCCTTGGGCACTTTGAGGAAGAAGAAGGCACATAGAAAGAGATGCTGAAAACTGTTCATATCCTTCCATCGTTTGGAGACAAACACTGCATTATGAAACTTAACTCTACTGAGTCCATCTGCAAAAAGGCAGCAAAATGTTCCATCACTTGCTGGCTGTATTAGGGATTCTGAATAGACTCTTCCCATTAAGCTTCTATCCCTTAAAAGAAACACTCCTGGGAATACACACTTGTCTCTGGAGCCATCTCCTTCACATGTCTGCTTCTGAATAGATTCTTCACATTAAGCTTCTATCCCTTAAAAGAAACACTCCTGGGAATACATACTTGTCTCTGGAGCCATCTCCTTCATATGTCTGCTTCTGAATAGACTCTTCCCTTTAAGCTTCTATCCCTTAAAAGAAACTCTCCTGGGAATACACACTTGTCTCTGGAGCCTTCTTCATCATGTGTCTGCCATTGAACCCTGGACCTGTAAGGCTGACGCTGACCTCCCCAGGCAGGACTATTCGCCCTCTCCTCAGCTTGCTGTTTTCTCTCTCAGGGAGGAAGCTGACCCCTGTGGGGAGGGTGTGTGAGGCCAAGTAAATTAATCTAAGCCATGCTTTGGGTTGGCACAGTGCCTTCCCAGGCTTCAGGCTGAGTCGGTCTGATGACAAAACCCAGTGCCCAGCTGAGTGTCAGCGAGGCTGAAGGTGGGGATGTGTTTGAGACTCCAAACCCTTGGTGGCTGCCAGCACCTGGTGACAGGATGCACAGAGGCCAAGGGAGACTGGCCACAGCTAGGGGGAGGCAGACGATAAGGAGAGAGTGGGGTGGACAGGCGGCAGTGAGGGGGGGTGGGGGTTGCACAGCTTGCAGCAGACTGGACAGGACTGTCGCCCCTGCTCCTGACATAAGACCACTAGAGGAATGGAGCAGTTTGGATTCTGCAGCAACTGATTTCCTCCCCTTTAAAGTGAAGAGGCAAATCTGGCTCACATTCTCTTGTGTGTCACTGTTGTCATACACTCTAAGATGACTTTCTTGGTATTTTGGGGCTGAAAGGGCTCTTCAGTAAGTTAAGCTGGTTGAAAATTTGGAAAAGTTCAGGCAATTCAGCTTGAAGTTGAAGCGGGGGCATTGCATTGCTGCATTGCCACAGGCATGGAGGGTTTCAAGGAGCTGGAGTTTGGCTCAACCCACTTCCCAGAAGGACTGGCTTAGCAGGAGGAGGCCCTGCACATGGGCTCCTGGCAGTGTTAAGACACCCATGTCTCTCAGGAGCAGGCCAGTGTTGGCTGCCATTGCTTATTCTAAATGGTGTGGGTGATCCTTTGAAACAAGAGTCCCTAGCCTGCAGGCCACGTTTCTTTGGAAGAGAGACTAGAACACTACAGTGCTCCAACCCTTCCTATATTCTAGGGTAGGTCATGTGTTCCTGAAGCCAGAAAATCTTGAGTTTTCCCAAAGACTTCTTTCAGAAAATACGAACACCTCACACACACCGGGAATATATCCCAGGCATCTAACAGGCTCCAAACGTCCCACTCTGAAGGCTAAGAAGCCATCTTAAATATGTTGCTGAGATACTTGGCTGAAAACATGTACCTTTATCAAGAGTCCTTTGAAGGAAAAGACACTCACAGTACTCTCTGGTCATGAAGGAGTAACGAAGAGCCATGAAGCCTCAGGAGGTCTAGCAAGAACAGGCCAGCTGGCATCCTGAGAGCTGGTCTATTTCTCGCATGAAGCATCAGTTATACACAGTCAGCTCTGTGCTTATGGATTCGAGTAGCCAACCACAGATCAATGTGTTTCAGAAATAGTCTGTTTCTGTACTGAAGCGGACTTTTTTCTTGACATGATTTCCTAAGCACTGTAGGTAGACTAACAACTACTTACACAGCAGCTGCATTGTCTCCAGGTGTTATAAGCCATCCAGAGTAGATGGGATGATGCTAAGTCATGTGCAAATTCTCCATCAATATATATACCTGAGAACTTTTCATTCATGGATGTTGATATGTAGGGGAGGTCCTTAAACCATCCCCTGTGGATAGTAAGAGAAGACTATATATTACCAAACCCCCTCCCCCAGCCTGCAAAAAGGGAATCAAATGTCACGAGTAAGACCCTTAAGGTCTTAGCTTCATTAGCCTTCTCTATGAAATGGAGATGCTAACTTCACTCTTGAGGTTGGTTGAGAAAGACAAACATGGCAATCCATGGCTTTCCCATAGCCAAGGTCCTGGCACACCAAAGAAATAAAAGACAATTAATATTGATGATGCTATTGTTCCTTTGTAAATATTTGGAAGAATTAAAGATATGTTGTAAAGTGTTAGTATGGTTCAAAAACCAAGAAAAATAATTTTGCTTTTGGAAAGAGCAGCTTGCAGAATTTCACCATGAGTAATTTAATATCATACCAAGCTACCAAAGGCCATATAACTGGGTGGACAGAGATAGGGGCTGGCTGCCTTCAGAATCTAAGCATTAGTGTGGTGAAGGCAGGGGGTCTGTTTGGTGACGTAACTGGAGAAGGTTGTGCAATGAACAGAAGGGTGAAATTCTCTAAAACTGTGCTGATTAGGCCCAATGAGTCGCCATGGAAAGATGGACATTTCTCTAAAGAGGATAGTGATTGGCATTGGTCTGCTGAACAGGTGGCTTCCTTTTAGCTTTGTACCTCTGTCTCTGGGGCCTGTGAACCACACTGCATGTTAGAAACAAGGGTGTATCAGTGTGCTTCTACACTCTGCAAAATCCAGGATCCTGCAGCTGGGGTGAGTTTCAAGGAATGAGACGTTTTGGTCTTATCACTGAATCGTGACTCTCCAAAAACTGGAGCTTGGCATGCACATTCAGCCCACTCCAGTTCCTGATGTTTGTTTTGTGTTTTCTGCAGAGCTAGAGGAGGGGATAGGGGAGGCTCTGAAAGAGGAAAAAGCTGCCGGTGAGATTAGAGCATTTATGAGTGTAGATGTGATAGCCGCACTGCCTAGACCCCAGCCCCTAGCTTTGCTTCCCCCTAACTGTGTGTCTTTCACCTCAGAGGGCTCAGTTTTCTCATCTGCGAACTGGAGATATAAAGAGTTGTTACGAGGCCTGGGTAGACATTTCATGTAACGCACTTAGCATAGCACCTAGCACCTGAAGCCAGGTAAGTGTTCGTATGCACCAGCTGTCTGTACGGATGCCCGAGAGCTACTTGGATGACAGCAGCCAGTCAGGGCTTACTTGGCTGTAGGCAGGATGGAGAGAACTTCCGACTGTGGGCATTTTGTGCTTAGGAAAAATAATGGTCTGCTTCTGTTTGTGGAGGGGGGGGTTCAAATCTGGTGATTTTTCTAGGGGCTTTCTAGCTTTCTGGGGGCACACCACAGATGTACCCACCTGAAGGCAGTTCACCTCCAAAAGTAGTATCTTCAAACATCCCTCCAGCCCTCAGGACCCTGTTCTTGCCAGGTACCCCTTCCTCCCGACCAGTCCTCTGGGGACTGGGTGGTACTCACTCATGCAACAGCAGATCCTTGAAATGGATCATCTCCACAATCACGCCAACGTTCTCCTGCGCTGCCGAGCACAGGTCATGCTTGAGGTAGCACTCCCTCTGCAACTGGAAAACCATTTCCTTAATTGCTGGACACTTCCTGCTAATGCAGCCGAATCTGTGCCGCAGGGCATGGGCCTTGCACCTCAGGGCATCCTTGATGAATGACTTGCCCTGGAGATGGAAAACGCAAAAGGGGGTGGGGAAGGAGACTCCGTAACTAGCCAGGATGTCATGTGCCAGTCACAGGCCTGCACAGGAGTTTTTGATCTCAGAATCCCAAGGTTCCACTCGGAGATATTTCCAGGTGGGAGGCTACATAGGAGGTACATCTAAGAGTGGCATGAGTCTCCCGGCATCAGGCCAGAGTGGGTGTGAGCTCCACACACGAACAGATCTGCCCCTTTCTCTGGGTCTGGGGCTTCCTTTAGGCAGCAGGGTGGTTGCCTGTAGCAAAATATCTGGAACACGAGGTGATTGGGCCATAACTCCCTTGCTAGTATCAGCAAGAACACATCTCCTTCGCTCTCCTTCCACGGGAGGCAGTGCTCTTGGAGCCTCCCATTCTAATCCAAGGCTCTGGCTCGTGGTCTTATCTTCTCTTCCCGTGCTTCCAACATTCTTTGCTTTTAAACTGGATTAGGATTATGACTTCTAAAAAGGCCCACCTGGCATCTAGCATGGCAGTATGTGAGTCGGACAAGAGTATTAGAGATCATCCTTCCAGCTCTGCCTCAGAGGGGTGAGGCAGCCAGGCATACACATGCCTTTCCTGGCAACCCCAGCACACTGTGCCAGAGGCCAGAAAGGAGACAGCCATTGGGATGTGGAGGCAAGTTCCCGATTTCATTCTTATCAATCTGGCCTGGAGGTGTTGTTGGATGTCTATCCAGGAATCTCCCTTCAGTTATTATGGAAATAAGTCATCTGAAGAGGTAATACCTGTTTTTATTTTTTTTTTAAGAGGTATGTCCAGAAATCACAGAGTTGAGAAATTGAACCAGTTTAGGTTGGAAATGGGAAGCCAGCCAGTATATTTATTTTGGCTTTCCCTTCAGAAACGTCTACAGATAGTGTCTGATGGCTGAAAGCCCACAGAGCACACATGCCCTCCCTGTTGCCCCCGTTTCTTTGATTTTTCTAGCTGCAGCCGAATGGGATGGAGGGCAGGGCTTGGCACTTTCTTAAGTAGCTGTGGGCTGAGAAGTGACTTGAAAGGGATGCCTCTAGGTTGAGAGCATATTCCTATTGGTTGAGAAAACAGGAAGATGGATCTAAGAGGGCGGTGGCAATCTGTTTTTGGTGTTCTCCTCTGACATCCGGTGGGAAGGCCTACTCCTCTCTTCCGGATTTCCTATTGCGTGTGTCCTAGCTCCAGTCAGTTCTGGGGTGGGGGGTGCTTTTTTAAGGAGCCACAAGGAGTTCAAAGTTCTCTCTCTTTCCTCTGGGTTTCTGTTTCCCCTTCTGCTACCTCATATCCTCTGGAGTTTAGGCTGCCGTCCCCGTCATATCCCTTTCTGGTTTCCCAGGTCTTGCTTTGTCAGACTGTCCACAGGGTGTCAGCGGGTGGTGACTGGTGGACTTGTACAAATCACACCTCAACTGTTGGCCTCCTCCAAACTTAGTCATCATTCTCCAGTGGACTAGGAGAGGAAGTGTATGAGATAGAACAGGGTGGGGAGCCGGGGCACCAAATGAAGATGGGCCTAAAGCATCTAAAGATAAAGATAAGCATCTAAACACATGCTTAGGCCCTCCATGCAGGGACCATCAGCTTGCTTAATGGCTTTCTGCCCTGGGCAGCAACTTAACTTTACCTTGGCTTATCCGAGGCAAATTCAGCTCTGACTGTAAGACAAGTGAGAGCCAGTCAGGGTTTAGACCTTTCCGATTAGGAAAGGGGACTCTGGTGCATGCTCTTTGGAGGCTGTGAATTTTCTAGGCTGCCTGCCCTAAATGCTCTACACTAGAAGAGCCTTTACTGCCTATAGCTAGGGTCCCTGCTACCTGCCTTCCGCCCTCTCTTCCTAACGTGATAGATGGGTTTTGGGGGCTGGGTTCTAGATGTCCAGACAGTTTATCACTGGCTATGACTCTGGTGTCTTGCCTGCTTTGTCTGCGCACTGACAGTGGAGTGTACAGAAGGATTTGGCCTAATGGCCACTCCAGAAAGCAGAATAATGGTGTGAAGCAGACACAGTGCTTCCTCTCCACCCGGAAGCACTAAACACCCTCCAATAACGGTGCAGGAAATCCGTTAACAAGTCTCTCCAGCCGGTATTTCAACCATGCTACACCAACCCAGAATATTTTTCATGCTGTATGTTCTTTTTACCTGGGCATCGAATTTTCCAGCGTTGTGCAGAAACGTCATGCAAATCCCATGTAAGCCCCGGATTTCACAAGAGTTGTTCTCGAAACACTCAAACACGCCACACCCCACGTCCCCAGCATTGACCAAACAGTGCTGGATCTCCGCTAAAATGAAGAAATACAAGGTTTTCTGCCATGCTAAAAGTGAGTAAGGGCCAGAGGGAAATTTATGGAGAAAAAGTTGCGTAAATTTCAGCATCTGAGTGGACAGAAAATGCCATTATTTACTGCTACATATGGGAAGTATTGGAATTTGTAAAATTAGCCAAAATAAACAAATATCACAGTTGGAAGTTAGTCTGAGTATTTCTTTTCTTCTCCTTTTATCTTTTTCACTTTATGAAGGTATTTGTAGGAATATTCAGCTTAAAAGCAGAAAACATTTCAGCTTTTGAAACCCACAGGGAAAATGAGATTAGAAAAAGACCATATTTCAGCTTTTGAAAGCCACAGGGAAAATGAGATTAGAAAAAGACCATATTTCATGAATTAAATGGCCTTCTCTACTTGGGGCTGCAGAAGCCACTGCCGTTAAGATCCGGCCATTTCCTTCCTGACCCCAGAGGAAAGCATCCAGAAAGCAACTTCAATTCAGCTTTATGATTCAACACCTAAAAATCAAAACAAGATTCCTATTAAAGCCGTTGCCTCCAAACCACCCGCATTTAAAATGCCAGGCCAAGGAGCCTGCGCCTGGCAACAGCCTGAGAATGGAGGCAGGTGGGGGCTGGCCTTGTCACCCGCCACCATTCCCTTTGGAGGTTCCTTTTAATTAGGTATCCGGTGTGAGATATCACTTAATCCCCAAAGAATCCCTGAGGCCCCGAGCCTGCCCTCTCTTCCGAGAAGTCCTAATTCATCAATCTGAAAGGACAGACTGAGAGCTGTCAGCCTGAGGTGGTGCAGTCTCATGCCTTCCTCGGCTGGCTCGGCTCAGTTCTACGATTTAAACCAACCGCAAAATTACACGAGGGAAGTGTATTTTGGAAGAAGGGCGGGGCTCGAGTCGAAAAATCTGTATCAGAAGAAATCTAGCAAGAGAACGAGGGGCGTGTGTGCGTGTAGGGGTACCTAAAACCGAGAGGGGGGCAGGGCGGACAAGGGACCCTCGACTGCGCCGCCTGGGCAGCGGGGGCGAGAGGCTGAACTGACTCCATGCGTGACCACGGGCACGGCAGCGATCACTCATTTGGGCGTCCCTGACCCGCATTAGTGCATTCCGGCTCTAGGCAAGGAGCGCACGCACACCACGGCCCCCCGGAGGCATAGCGGGGGTGGGGGCGTGAGCAAGGAGCGGAACCGAGCGGCAGACACGTTTCTTTCTCTCCCGGGAGCTGGGAAGAAGGCCAGCCCCGTGCGCCACACGCCTGGCTCTGCGCTGCAGCTTGCCGGTGAGCCGGGCCGGCGCACGATTCGGGTCGTGTCAACAATTCTCCCCTTGCTGATCTGGCTAGGAGCAAGGGACAGCGGCTTTGCGAACCCCCTCCCCCCCGAGGAAAAGTTCTTGATGCCATTTAACTGGCCGGCAAAGTTCTGGGATGCCCGGCATCTTTGGAGGAAGGGGAGATGGTCCATGCCAGGCTGGCCGGCTTGGAGGCGAAGTTCTCTGGGTGCAGGGCGAGCCCAGTTCCGAGGACCCTCGGTGTCTGGCCCCGGCCAGACGGGACGAGGTGCGCCTTGCTCGGGGCCCGAGACTGGGGCTGGCAACGTCAAGCGCTGCCTCGTTTCCCCTCAGCCCCGGGGGAGGATAGCAACAAGTCCTGCCCCAGCCATTTCATCACCCGGCTAGCACGTGCGGATTCCGGGCTCTCGGGAGCCCGGCCCAGACCTCGCTTCGCCTCGCTCTTCCCCCTGCACGTCCCGAGCCACCAAGAGTTTGCACGGCCCGGGGTGAGCTCGGGTCGCTGCGCTGGGGCTAAATGCACCCGGCGCGCTGCGGTCATGCACCGCGTTCTCCCCCTCGGCAGCTCCCGGCTGCAGGGCGCACCACGCGTTTACCTGTGTTCTGCAGGGACAGGCGGCCTTTCTGCTGGGAGCCCCTGTCTTGGGGACCTTCCGGAGGGTTCGTGGCGTCAGTCCCCCGAGCCGGCTCCAAGGTGGCAAACACCAAAGCCAGGGTCACGAACTGGCCCAGTCGCTCGGCACACATGGTGGTGGGTATCACCCTCCCGCCGGGAGACCTGGATTCTTTGTGCGCCTCTCCTCCTCCTCCTCCTCCTCCTCTTCTTCCTCCTCCGCAGCTTCCCCCCTCCTCCCACTCTTCCTCCCGGCTGGCCCCTTCCCTCCTCCACGCCGCGGCTCGGGTAGAGGTTACCCAGCGCCCTCCCGTAGCTCCCCGGAGAGCATGTGACCAGGCCGTTAGCAGCGCCGCGAGTGCCGGGCGATAGCAGGGATGGTGCCTCAAATATCCCTGGAAGCTCCGGTGTCACTTGAATGAAGGAGTCGAGCAGGTGTTGTCCCGGAGGCTGGACCAATCGGAGACCCCGGCCCGTCTGACAACACGGCCGGGAGGCGGGGCCTGCGCCAACTACTACGCTGGGAAGCCGAGCGCCGCCGCGAGCGCCCCACAAAGTTGCAGACCTGGCGGCGGCCACGCGTGTGCGTGCGTGTGCGTGTGTGAGAGTTGGGCCCGAGACGCGCGCGCGCGTGTGCCGGTGCTGCGGGGCAATGGCCGAACAGACTGAGGGGTTAAAAAAAAAAATCAAAGTAGATGCCAGCTCCAGATGCCACTAGAAACTAAAAAAAAAAAAGGGGGGGGGGGGGGGGGGGGGGAGGGGTAGGTCTTCACAGGGACAGCGTCCCCAGGGTTTGCATCCGGCTGGGAAAGTTTCCTCTTTGGAACACAGTGATAGTCTCAGCCCCGAGGACCGAATAAATTGTAACAGATACCTGGGCACTGAGATGGTGCGAGCAAATTGAGCTCTGATGGGAATTCCGAAGCGTCATAACGCTTGGCATTAAAAAAAAAAAAAAAACCCAACCCCAAAAACCAAAACAAACCAGGCGCTTTAAGATCGGCGGCAAAGCCCTGAAGCACTTGGCCCAAGCCACTGCCCACCTCCCCCACTTTGTTTCTGCGGGGATCGGGTGGGACCAGCAACACCTGGAGCGGCTTGTCTCGCCCCTCCCCCAGTCCAGACGGATTCCCGTCTGAGCTCCAGGGATCCAGGTGACAATCCAGACTTGCATCATTTCCTGGCTGCTGGCGGGGAGGCCCCGGCAGCTTTGGGTCAGGCGGCCGCAAGGCATCGCGTGCTCCAGGGGCCGGAGCTTGACGGGCAACTTTAGGCGTCTCCAAACACGCGGCTCAATTTTTCCCAAACGCCACTCCGCTCCGCTACGGGTTTTCTTTACTCCGCAGCCCTCTGGTGGGAAATATAAAAGCAAAGCAAAATAAATAAAACACCAAATCTGGGGACATTCTCTCCACCTATTCTACCTCTCTCGGAGCAACCCCTCCCCCTCTCCCTTGAAGCACCCTGGGGGTCAGACCGCCTTCAGCGGCCCATCTCCGCTGCTGGAGGGAGCAGGGAGAAACTTGGGCTCCGCTGGGAGCGCCTCTCCCGCTTGCTGCTTGTGTACGTGTGCACGCTCACGTCTCCCTCGCGCCCGAGCCCGGGACAGGAACTGCTGCTCTTGGCCTTGTTAACCCGACGGCGTAGCTGGGGGGCTAGCTTCGTCGGGGGAGGCCGGAAAGGCGAGCGTTGCCACCTAGCGCCACCCGGCCCTCATCCGGTGTTGGCACTCCTCGCCCCTCCCCCTCACTCCCCACCCTGGTGTTGGAGAACAGGTGAGCCTGGGTACCAGCTTTCAGCCGCCTTCCTGGCCGGACTCCCCCGCTCGCCCGCGCTTTCTGCAGCAATGCGCCCGGGAGGTTTCATCACCCACCGCCCGAGGCAATTGCAACCCAGGGCCTCCGCAGCGAGGCGCCCTCTCTGCCTCTTCTCCGCCTACGTGTGACACGCTTGGGGGAAGGGTACAGAGATGGGCGCGCAGGTTGTCTTTCCCGGACTGGGTGCCAGCTGCCTTGCAGCGAGGGAAATGCGGAGGCTGGCGGCGGCGGCGGGGTGGGGGGTGGGGGGATCAGGGTGACCGCTGCTTCAGACTGGAAGGAGGAGGGGAGGAGGTGGGAAGGTGCCTTCGGAATGGGCTTTCCAGGGGCAGGACTTCTTGGAGCTTCTGACTATAGTATTTATCCAGTTCTGGGCGGTGGGGGTGAGGGCGTCCAGGAAATCATCTTAATCTTCGATGATGGGAAGACACTGGGCTCTCGTGCCCATGATTCTAATAACAGTGACTTCCTCTTTTACCTTTTGAGGAAGGTGGTGGATATGGGGTATAGTGATGGGTCATCCTTACTTGTTTAAATACTCAATTTAGCCTCCTGTATTAGTTACAAAACAAACAAACAAAAATCCCTCCTGTACATCTTTCAAAACAAAACAAAAGTATTTAGGTACGCCCTGACCCTTTAAGGCTGACAATTTCCTGGGAGAGTCAAGGTGGCCCTCAGCCTTACTTTAGAGCTCCGTAGACCTCTCGTGTGGTCTCTTTCATGAACAAAAGAGCTACCACAGAAATGGAATCTGGAGATTCAAGGCTGCAGAGGGAAATCATCCCCCTTGTTCCCTTGTAGTGACGCCCTGGACCTGTTCTCAGAGGGCCTACATAGTTTAAAAAAAAATCATCTCGAGGCTTTTATTCCAACTTTCAAAGGAATTTCATGGTTCTTATCGGCGGGCGCCAACTGCTGCTTTGGAAAGAGTACGCAGTATCCAGACGCATGGTGCTGTAAGCACATTCTTAAAAGTTTCATCTCTGGACTGCCTGGCCAAGGTCGAAGCATGCAGACCAAGATGCTTTTCCAAAATCTATCTCACCAGGGCTGCAGACTCACTGTGAGAGGACCTAACCTATAAACCATTTTGAATCAGGTTGGGTCATCTGGGGTCTTCTTAAAGCGATTCTTGGACTCTTACATGGAAGGTTTGCTGGGCAATCCTTGAGGCTGGAGGGCCAAGGCAAAATGAGGCTGAGGTATGCTATGGCACACAGTTTTTTGGTTGTGATTCCCCCCACTTTTTAAAAAACTTTTTTTTTTTTTTTTTTAAGGAGACAGGGTTTCTCCGTGTAACAGAGTTCTGGCTGTTCAGGACTTGCTTTGTAGACCAGGCCGACCTGGAACTCACAAGGATCTTCCTGCCTCTGCCTCTCAAGTGTTGGGATTAAAGGTGTGCACCACCATGCCAGGCATGGTTCCAGTCTTTTCTCTACAGATTCCTTTAGCTCACTCCCTCGGACTGGGTTTGGCAGATGAGTGGACTAGGCTGGGGACAGTAGATGACACTTATAAAGCTAGCATAAATTGAGGACAGGCACTGTACCACATAGCAAGGCTGAAACTTTGGGGTCTCTCTAACCCTAATGTCCGACCTCAGTGGAAACATAGACTTAGAGGAGCAAGGACTGGCCAGCCAGTGCTATCCTGGGGTTCCCATGTCTGTGGACAGGCCCACCTCAACTTGAGACATAACTGCTGAGACAGATCTTGTCTGTCTGTGACATCCAGATCCATGGCATCAGACTTCTGCTTTCTCTTTACTGATTACCCTCAGTCAAGTCCAAGATTGAAGGTTTTGGAGAGGGTGGTGTTCGCTTAAGGTGGTGTTGGGTTGAAAGCCAAAGGAGAGTGTTGCCAAGTGGAGGCAAAGGAAAGGGTGTTTCCATGGTGGCAAAACACAAGAATAGGGGACACTATGAGTTTAGTCTTGGCAATGAGGTTGTCCAGTTTGGTGCTAAAGAGGGAGACCAGGCTGGCTAGATGGCTAGCCATGTGGTAAGGCTGGGCCATGGTGCCAATTCTGGGGTTACTGTCATCTATCATCTTGCTCTTTGAGTAGATTCTCTTTAGGACTCAGAGAAACCTCTAGAGTGGGTGCTGACAGTTTGGAACAAGTTGAAGCCAGAGGAAAGGAATTGAACTCTCCATGTGGGTTGTAGTGTCCAGCAGGATAAAAGATCTCCTTGCTCTGGTGTGAACAGGTGCGACCCTAGCAGACAGAATCATTCTAGCTGGCTGAGGCAGTGATTACAAGTTGACATCTGCCTCTAGTCCAGGCTTCCTTAACAGTTCCGGAGCCTGGGGAACATGGCTCACACTGGAGAGCTCCACCCACTGTGTGCGCCTGCCCTAGCCTATTGGGGCAGACTGGCTGGGCTTAGGGCACCACCTTCTGGCCAGAAGGGGTACTGTCTAACTGAATAGTGGACTCCACTCCCCTGGTCAAGGGCCTGGAACACTTAACACTGGGTGCCTCAATGTCTCCTCAGTTTCTTCACATTTCGCTCACCAGCTCAGCTTGGTTCAGCCAGTTCTCAAAGGGATATGGGCTGTGATTTAACTCTCTACCCACAAGGAAGGACATCTCTTTCAAACGTTTTATCTTCCATCTTTCCCCCATCTTTCACTGCCTTCTGTGTACCCTGCTTGTTTCACATTTGTAGGAAGGAAAATAGAAAAAGAAAAAGAAAAAGAAAAAGGGTTATAAGTGAAACTGGACAAAGACTCAGGCTGCTGCACCAGGCTCTCCAAGTTCTCGTAAGCAGAGGTCGCCCCTAAGAGTCTTGGTCTTCTCTTATGTCCTCTTTCATTGGCTGCTTTATTGATCAGGCTTTAGGATTAAAGAGTCTTTTGCATTTGGTTTTGTTTATTAATACATCTTCAAAATGTTTTCTGTTCTTTTCCCCTGTACAAGCTCAGCTCTTCAACATCCAAATGAAGAAGGCTTTTAGGTCTGGCTTGGAAGCCGACTACTTACAATAATTTTTTTAGCTGGACACGGTGCTGCAATACCTTTATTCTCAGCTACTTGGGTGACTGAGACAGGAGGATGGCTTGAGCCCAAGGGTTCATGGCTAGCCTGTGTAACACTGTGAGGAGAATATATTCTGAGTTCCCCAACTAGCTTTTTTTATTAAAATGTTTATTTATTACATAAAGCTACATCTCCATCATAGTGCCCTCTTTCCACCCGTCCCAGTTCTACCCTCCCACCCTCTCCTCCCCCTCCCCCCCATCCCCCTCCTCCCATGTGGAGTGTCCCTATGCATCAGCCCCTCTCAGTTCAACAGTCATATGAGGGCTAAGAGCTTCCTCTTGCACTGGGGGGCTTACATAGTAGCACCCCTAGGGAAAATTGTCCCATTGATAGGTAACAAAGTCTGTGTTCCTGATCGTTTTGGTGTATTGGTTGTTGTAGGATAGTTATCTCCCCAATTAGCTTTTAAAGTGCTGGAACACAACACACTTGCGAGCTTAGCATTTCCTCTGTCTCATCAAGCCAGAAATTGTCCAGAAATACAAATGATACAAAGGAATTTTGTTGAAGTCTTGGAAAATAGGGACACTGCATTGCTCACAGTGGATTTAATTGTGGGATAACATGAGTAAACAGTGACCGCCAAGTGTCTGCCACAGACTGAGCTATGTTGGGGCTTCATCCGAAAGCCTCAGCGGGACCCAGGGACCCTCACTTGTCTTCCTTGGGATGTAGCTTTTTCTCCTTGTGTGCTGAGACAAACTCCAGGAAAAATATCTCAAGCAAGGGGCTTCCTGGCTTCGAAAGCTGAGGTCAGAAGGGACAGAGTGGTGGTGGGATGAGGTGGCACTCCTTTTGGTTGGCTTTGAAACTTTGGCTGAGAAATGCTGGATTTCAGATGGATGAAGGAAAAGTCTTTTTGTGGGGATTGTTTTCCAAATGAACCTGACTTTGGAAGTCTTCGGTAAGTGATGAAATCTGTTAACAGGATTTAATCATCATTGTGCTCTCAGCAGCTTTTGAGGGTTGTTTCTTCTTCTTCTTCTTCTTCTTCTTCTTCTTCTTCTTCTTCTTCTCCTCCTCCTCCTCCTCCTCCTCCTCCTCCTCCTCCTTCTCCTCTTCCTCCTCCTCCTGCTCCTCCTTCTTCATCTCTTCTTTTTCTTCCTTTCTCTCTCTCTCTCTCTCTCTCACGCACACACACACACACACACACACACACACACACACACACACACACAGCAGTTCTATTTACAAATAGTGCTATTTCATGCATGACTTCTATTCATTTAAAAAAGTCTTCCAAAGACAACATTTGAAAAAAGACAGAATGAAATTCATTCTATTTTCAAGTTATTTGGTATACCTTTGACAAATTTATGGCTCAATGTAAAAAAAAAAAAATCACAGGATCTTGATTTACTTTTTTTTGTATCTCTGACATTTTATCATCCTAGGAACTATTTAATCATTATTCACCAATTACTGTCAATTATAGTAAGTAAGAGTCTCTGAAGTGGGAAGCCATGGAAGCATGACGGAATCGTGTGGAAGGTTCAGGAAGGGCTAGGGAATACCTTGCTGCTGTGTTGTGCAGAGCACCTCCTCTACTCTCAGGAAGATAGGACAGATGGCACCATCTTTTCAGTCTTTGTCTAATGATCACTGCTCATTTTTTTTCTTGGACATGCATTGATTTACTAAACTGCTGCCTAAATGGTAGTGTTTATGGGACATGTGTCTTTTGTTTGCTGTGAATGTAGAATTTCTAATCTATACAAGATGGCAGCGAGGAAAACTGACAGAGGGGAATGTACAATTGTCAGGCAAATGAGATCAATGTGAAAATAGCAGTATTGTACACTGGTAAGAATGATGGCAAAATGAGTGGTATGAGGAAAAGTCAGGCTATGAGTTTGCCCTAATGCCAACCTAGATGCCATTCTCAAACTTAAGGTTCTGTGAACAACCATAGAGATGAATAACAAACACCACCTTTCCATCCAGTTAGCTATCAACAGGAATGATCGCAATGTGAACTTGGAATGTCCCATCTTCCTACAAGAGTGTAGGCCAGTGTTCTTTATGTCTTCTGTGATATTTACTTACCAAAAGCCACTTGACACAATTTAAAATGGACAGTGGACGGAGTCCAATCAAAGGCATGTAATGTATAAAGTACTTCACAGTTATGGAACAAAGACCACAATCATTCTCTCCAGAACAGAGTTACAGGCTCTCTCAGACTTTGGGAAGAATGTATTTTGTATAGGAATCAGAGGAATGGAAAGCTAGAACTCATTTTCTTGAGATCAGCCAGGATGAATCTTCCCCATGTTCAAACCTGACACCTGCTAAGCAATTAGATGCAGTCATATGATGGTGCTCACTTTGGGTTCATACATTTTTCAAAAATAGGACAATTATGCTGTGAGAAATTTCCACATTTAAATTATTAAGTTTCTAGCGATGTTTCACTTCCATAAGTTAGTAAAAAAAAAAAAAGACAGAAAGAAAGACAGAAAGGATTGTTCTGATGGCAGCATTTAGGATGGGGCCAGTAGTTTCTTGGATCTAAAACACTAGCAACAAAATGAATCTTCTGTGGATGTTGGAGTCCCCGTGTCAGTGGCCATTTTCATTCATGACCTCCACACACCACTGACTCCCTCCTTTGTCCATTTCCAGCTGATAGTAGTCAGGGTGTGGTGGCTGTTACAGCAGGAGGCTACCTGGGAGACATCTCCCATGGTCCTTACTTATCCTCCTTTTCTGACATTCAGACTCCAGTGGGGTCCAGCAGCATAAGACCAAACACTCTCAACACGAGGGTTTTATCTTAAAGGAGTTTATGGGATTAAAAATTATTATTTTTGTGGGCCAGGGATGGAAACCAAAGCTTTACATATGCTAATTCTGGGCAAGCAGGCTCTACCATTCAGCCAGTCCCTGTAGAATTTTTGCAAGTAATTATAAGCACTCAAAATCTTCATTTTGCAGATCTTAGAACCTTACCTAATCTGACATTTATTAATTCATCCAACAAACTCACATGCATCTGTGTACTCAACCTGGTGGTGTGTTCTGCACAAGACAGGGACACTGTGACTGCCCTTACAGTTTAGTGTGGGAGCAGTCATTTTTATAGCACACGTGGTGGGAATTTTGATGGAGAGGAACCAAGAGGATGGTGGAGGGGCTCCTCTGTCAAAGGTGAAAAATTTTAGTTTTTAATATTCATCAAAAAAATAAACAGGAAGTGTATCTTGAAAGATGGTTGGGAGGGATTTGGAATCTGAGAGAGAGGAGCAAGAGAAGAGGTAGGTTGGAAAACTAGATGGCTGGGAAGGCCAGCGTTTGGGAAGGTGAGAATTCCAGTTGTCTGTGCATTCATCTGCAGGCACAGCCATATATCCATTAGGGACAGGGACATGAACTGAGAAATGTGACTTTTTCATAGACCTCAGACATCTCTGAGATTGCTTACATAGCCCGTGCATTGTTACTAGATGTAGGTCCCTTTCTGGGCCTACTGATGTCATCCACATGGTTCACTTAACTCTGAACCCTAATCCTAACCCTGACACATTCATGTTATCTGAAGAAAATGACACCCTCCACCCCTAACAACTGCTAACCAGTAGTCCCTTGAGAAAGAGGAAGGAAGGGAGGGAGGAAGGGAGGGAGAGAGAGAGAGAGGAGAGGAGGGCCCTGTCCCCATCCTAGATGGAACGTTGAGAGCTAATCGTGTGCAGGTCTTGGGCAGATAACCACACCTGCAGCAGGCCCATGAGTGGCAGCAGCTCCGTCATGTTTAGAAGCAATCTCTTTGCTGTCCATCTTCTCAACCTCTGGCTCTTCTATTACATCCGCCTCTCCTTCCACGATGCTCTGTGAGCTTTGCAGAGCACTCCGCCAGCATTTATGCTCAGCTCACTTTGGTGAGTCACGGGTTTCTGTAATAATTATTGCCTGCATCAATGAGAAGCCTTTCTGATGGAGGCTGGGCACAGCATCGATCTATGGGAATACACGTGATTACCTAGAAGATCTATACACGTGATTACCTAGAAGATACTTTGACAACATGACCACTTGGCAAAGCAATACTAGTGGAGGCCTTTGGCTTTCCTAGTCAGGGGTTCTCGATTGGGCTACAGAACCAGGCATAAGTTCTTTCCTGTGAAGTGGCCTCAAGTCCAAGCATAAAGTGGTTTGCTACCCCCATAACAGTTATGTCACTATTGCAGTAGAGGGCACATCTCGTCTGGGAGGTCACTATCGTAATTTGCAAGAACCACACCTGAGTAAGACTGTGACTGACACCTCTTCCCAGTGGCCTGCGCAACACCTTCTGGCACCCGAAGGCTAGTTGGTAGAGAGGAAGCTCCCAGATCACATCCAGCTTGATTTCTCTGTGTCCTCTGAGCTAAATATTGGTGTCTTCAGCAGTAGGATCAAGTTCTGGTGGCAGCCAAGAGCAATGGCGGTAGCCTGAATTGCTTGGGAGCCTTTCGGAACTCACTGGATAACAGATTGTAGGAATGGACCCAACACTTGGCACTGGAATTTCACTTAATTACCCATGACTTCTGGTACAGGAATTATCCATCCATGGAGGGTACGTCCATTCATTTTCCTGATATTCTCTCTCTCTCTCTCATTATATAACTTTCAACAAACTTATAGAATAGTAGGTTTCTACATGGCTTTTCCATATATGTTTTGGTTATACCTCCTTTTCCCTTCGCCCTTTCCCTATCCTGTCACACCCTCCCTGCTTAACCCTTCCTACTCCCAGTATTCTTCCCTTCCATGTTCATGTCCCACGTGTTCTACCATCTCCCTCTCTTAAGCCCGCCTTCCCCTCCCCCTTGCCAGTGGATTCTTTCTCTCTTTCCAGGTTTACCAGCACTGAATGTTCCAACTAAAGGTCTTAAGCAACAAAGGGTGAGCTCAGTTCCTTTTTAGGAAGTCTGGAGGATGTACTACTGTGGAACCAACAGGTGGAGGTATTGGGGATGCCAAAGCTCCTGGTCAGGCAGCAAGTGGGAGGTGCCGGAGCAGTTTCTGCAAGTGAGTGGTCCAGATAGAGGCTGAAGCTTCTCTCTTACCATGCCCCCTCCTCTCCCCTCTTATGTGACCTTCCCATCTTCCCCTTATCTCAGAACACTAGCCCTGCGTTCAGAGCCAAGAGTCTCATCTTTGGTATTATCCTGTCCTCTGTGCCTCTGCAGGAAGCTCATCAGCACGTCTCATTTCCGATTCCAGAATGCCTGCCCAGTCCACTCTCTACTCACTATTCCTCCAGCCTCCGTGCTGTAGAGGTTACCTAGATGGCTCCATTTTGTTTTCTCTCTCTCTGCCCCTCCCTTTTCCCCTATTTTTGTGTGTATTGTCCAAATGGGTTCAGTCTGAGTCTGACACCATGAACTAGGTAAAAATGGCCAGGTTACTTAGCTTCTCCAGGTAACTTAGCTTGTTCAACATAAACATAGTGCTCCACGGCGATGTTGTGGTGTTCTATAAGACAATATGTGAGAATCTCTTCAGTCCTGCTCAGAACAACAGGCTATGAGTTACCGTCATCTCCCCCTTGCTCAGAGCAGAAGTGACGGTTGTGGCCATTCTCTGGTGGGCAACTAAACTGCCCTGGGAACTGTGCTACACCCTCAGAAGGTGGGGAGCAGAGACAATGGGTTTCTGCCTTCCCATACCATGGGTCTGGCAGTTCCGTCTGTGTGGGGAGGTTGGGTGGGTTTCCCTGGGTCAGGAGGTGACATGGACCACCATGGATGCATGTGTTCATATCTGCAGATCCCTATGTGCTGTAAGCATGCCACATTCATTTCTTTAAAATTCCTCTGTGGGCTGCCGTAGTAGAAGGAGAAATCCTTCATTTGTATATCTGTGTTGTACAAAGGGTATTTTTAAAGATTTATTTTTGTGTGTTCATAATGTTCTTGAATAATGTTTCCATAAGGGTGGTGTACAAGGTCTGCCCGTGTATATTTTTGAATGTGATTGTCTTCAGCAGCCTTGGGAGTTGCTTGCCAAGCTCTTTCTTGCCTCATGTTTCCTGGGGTAGTGCCTCCCTGACTGGGAAAGGGCTAAACCGAGGTCACAAGGGCAGCAACCCCGCTGACGTCCCCTCCCATCCTCTTGGGGTGGGGCTGATTCCTCTATCTTCATCACTTACCCAATGGGCTCCTTTGATGCTGGCTGCTGGCAGCCACACTGGGGGAATCAGATGGGCAGCTGGCTGGTCTCTAGTTGCAGTGGGGGAAATCCAAGGGTAGGAAGCTGATTTCTCAGAGTAATCAAGTGAATAAGGCCTAGGTAGAGTAGTCAGAGAAGTCCTCTTTGGACTGAAGTCATTTCTTCAGAAACCCTGATGGCCCAAATCAGCCAGTCACACAGAAGCAGCATTCTCCAGCTTTCCTGTTTGTGTGAAGCAGACAAGTCTCAGCCTTGAGATCCCACTGTGACAGCTAAAGCTTTTGAAACCACAGGTCTGAAGAAGCCTCTCCTCCACTAACACTGCTTAGTCAGGTGTTCTGGGGCAGTGAGAGAAAAGCACAGCAGCAGAGGATCTCCTCCCCCAACTCTAGAAGTAACACCTCTCTATATGGAGAATGAGCACCTCCATTGTATGGAGAGAATTCCCTCCATTGTATGGAGACAGCTCCTCTGAGTGGAGACGAACCCCTCCCAGTGGATATGAGCCCTCCACTGTATGGAGCCTCCATTGTGTGGAGTGGAGCCTCGCATGAACTGGACTTACAGATCTAGCTAAGTTCCCGACAGTTCCTCTTTCAGAGGGGGGCTCTGATCAGCTCAGATCTCTTCATCGCTTCTGGCCAGGGGCAAGGCTGTGTGCTGTTTTCTACATGGAACCCTGTAGGTAATGTGGGGGTATCATTTCCCTAAGATAAATGTCATGGTACCCAGGGCACCAAAAGACTATGTAGTATCCATTCTCAAGTTCTGGGGCAAAAGGAGGCAGCTCTGTATGCTGGGATCTGTTTATGCCCAGGGCTCCCCAGGGGTAGGGTTGCTAGTCAGCCTCAGGGAAGGAGAAGGCAGCCTCTGCCAGGAGTCCAGTGGATACAGAAAGCAGGGAGCGGGTGCTGCCTACAGAGTGATCATTGGCCAGTGTGAGTCAATCAAGGATTTTCCCCAAGCCAGTGTGCTCCTGAGGCTCAGTGATCTATCCCTCACAGGGCCCCCACACCCGTAGAAACTCAGTCCTCTGATGGCTTTTCCTGCCATAAGAAGGTCCCCAGTATGCTGAAGACATTTCTCTGGGTTCAGGGAAGCAGATCAGAGCCCAAGGCCTGTTTCAGGGTGCTTTCTCACCCATCCAAAGTCCCAGAGTTTCTCTCCCCAAGACATCCCCTCATCCCTACCCCTCCCACAGGTTTGTTCCTGGACATCCTCTGCTCCATCTCTGGTGGTCTCCCTGAGAATGGAAGATCCCAGGCTCCCTTTTGTGTGACTTTTACAGTCCTAGGCCCTGCAGGCTCTCAGCTAATAGGCATCTATTGAATCTAATGGGTTTATGAGTTCAATCTGGTGTCGATGAACAAGTGACAAAGGTGGCTCTCCAGGATGGCTCTATCACAGGAGCTCAGCCTTTAGTCACACATTACCATCCTTGTAGTCTTAAGCATACTCATGCCCTACCAAGACAGCTCCTTACTTCTTACTTTCCCTTAAATCGGCTCCAATTTTTCACTTAGAAAGTATGTTCTCCAGGAAACTTTATACTGTGACCACACATGGAATCCAGCATCTCTTTCCATAAATAGGAGGTGATCGTGAAATTAAACCCCGAATTCTTAAATAGAAAGCATGTGTCATTGCCCCCTGAATCATCCTCAGGGCTCCAATAAAATGGATCCCACACTCATGGAACTTGGGTTCCTACCCTGTAAGGATGCCTTTAGGAGGACAGCCATCTCTGACCCACTGATGCATCCTGGACAACTTTTCTGACTGCCACTCGCCTTGGGTGGCACTGAGGGGACAGTGGAGGTGACCGACCAGAGGGCAGAGAGGAAGAAAGTCTAGTTGGTCCTTGAGCCCTACTTGTGTCCTCTGGTCCCCCCTCAAAGACCTTTCCACAAGTTGCTCATGGGGGGGAGGTAGACGGAAGGGCCTGGGAGGGGCCAGGCCTGAGGAGCTGGAGACTGGTAAGAGACGTAAGACCACTCAGATGGTATGAGGAGCGAACTGTGGAAGCAGTCTTGAGTCACTGGGGACTGAGGAGACCTGTCATAGTGAGTCCCATGGGTTTGGCCCTGAGCCTTGAATGCTGTCTGTGTATAGGTCACTGTGCCAGTTGTGGATGACTCTAACATGTGGTGAGAGATTTTAGGGTTAGAAAGCAAAGGG
Source organism: Lophiomys imhausi (assembly GCA_907164525.1). NCBI lineage: Eukaryota > Metazoa > Chordata > Mammalia > Rodentia > Muridae > Lophiomys > Lophiomys imhausi. Next base: position 7,262,667 of record CAJQZJ010032904.1, read on the forward strand.
CAAGTATGCATGAGTATTACTCATGTAAAAATCCTACTGCTAGGACAAGACACCATGACCAAGGAAACTTATAAAAGATAGTGTTTAATGGGTCGTCTGGCAGTTTCAGAGGGTTAGAGTCCAAGGTTGTGGAGTAAAGGCATGACAGTAGGAACAACTGAGAACTTACGTCTGGTTCTGCAAGAAGGAGGCAGAGAGAGCACAGGGATCGACTGGAATCTTCTGGAGCCTCACCCAACCTCCCTCCCCCCTGACGCACCTCCTCCAATAAGACCACGCCTCCTAATTCTTCCCAAACATTTCCACTATCTGGGGACTAAGTATCCAAACAATTGAGCTAATGGGGGACAATCTCATTTAGACCATCACAGCTTCCTTCCCTCCCTCTTAGCTCTTTGGATTTAGCTTAATTATCACTTTGGATTTCAGAAAGCTAAGAGATAAAATAGTCTTTCTTTTCCCTCCCCTTTAATGTTCCTTGGTGATATGAAGGGGGAAGGGGGAAAAGGGGGGAGGGTTAATAGGGAGAGGGGTGGGAGGATAGACCAGAAGAGAGGATGGGGTGGGATAACTAAGGGTATTTGTAAAAGCCATATGCACACCACACACACACACACACACACACACACACACACACACACACACACAC
>CAJQZJ010032904.1:7272344-7307692 GCA_907164525.1 Lophiomys imhausi
CACGCTCACAAGTTTGCGCAGTCATGCACAAACACACACACACACACGGACACACACGGACACACATACACACACACACACACACACACGGACACACGGACACACATACACACACACACACACACACACACACACACACACACGGACACACGGACACACATATCACATGTTCCTTCTCCAGTCAGGCACATGTAAACATTAGCAATCCTAGTTAGAGAGACACTGACTCACCCTCACTTCCCTGTCCCCCTGCTGCTTCAGGACACGCCTGTCACCTCCCCCCATCTCTGCTTTGCATCTGACTTTGAGAAGAGAGGTCTAGTGTCTTCCTTTTGCTTTGACAACTAAAACTGCTTTTTCTCTTATTCTGCCACTGGCCTGACGCTCTTGAATGGTTCTCTTAGGGCATTAGTTCTTGAAGTCGCTGGAGACGAGCTGTCGCGGTTCATAGACCCACTCAGACAAACAGTGGCGTTTGTAGCAAGTCACTTTTCTCTCTCTTTTAAAAAAATTGTTTATTGTGTGTAGGTGCTTTGCCTTCATGAATATATGCACACTACATGAGTGCCTGGTGCCCAGGGAGGTCAGAAGAAAGCTACAGATGATTGTAAGATACCATGTAGGTCCTGGAAACCACGGGGAAATCTCTCTGGCCCCAAGTCACCTAACTTTCTGAGGTACAATTCCTTTGTCTGTAAAAGGGGGGTGATGGCAGTATTGTCTTTCTGGCATGCTATGAGAATTAACCTACCATGGAGCCAGGCTTGGGACCTAGTATCATGTAAGTATTGGAATTAATTTCCTTTTGACTTCTGCCATTCTCTGGGGATTCTTGGCTACCTTGGCCTTTCATTCTTTTGCACTCATTTCTTCCTGGGCAGGGGTAGAAGGAGGCAGCATCATGAGGCACTGCCTATGGAGTGCTCTTCCCAGCTGCGGCCTCGGTCTGCCTGGAAGCCATGCTGTTCTTGCTCACCCTTCTGCTGCCTTCTACCTTGTAAGCTAGAATAGGGAGTATTCCAAACTCGCAGAACACGGTTCCTTAGCAACCTCCGAGAACATAGGCTTAGGCACAGAAATACCTTTGGTTGGAGCGGCAAACATCTTAATTTCTTCTAGACTAGTGCCTTTTAAAAGTTACCCTCATCTCCCATGCTTATTTCAACTGCAATGCAAATGCACCAAGGGTCCTTGGGGAGGAGGAAGGCTAGCCTGGCAGACTTGAGTGTGTGTGTTTCCAGTTTTAGGAAAGAGTCCACACATATGTTAGCACAGAGTGGGTGCCGCCCTATACATCCTTTTTGTGTATCGTCCCTGAGCCTCACTCAATTCCCAGCGCCCATTTATCCAGGATGTAAATGATCTGTGTGTGTGTACACGTACGTACAGGTGGAAGCTAGAGGTTTGTAAGGTTCTTTCTTAATCACTCTTTGCCTCCTTCCTTCCTTCCTTCCTTCCTTCCTTCCTTCCTTCCTTCCTCCCTCCCTCCCTCCCTCCCTCCCTCCCTCCCTTCCTTCCTTCCTTCCTTTCTTTCCTTTCTTTTCTTTTTTTTGTTTTTTTTGAGACAGGGTTTCTCTGTGGAGTTCTGGCTATCTTGGAACTCATTCTGTAGACCAAGCTGGCCTCTAACTCAGAGATCTGCCTACCTTTGCCTCCTAAGTACTGTAATTAAAACTATGCCCTGCTCAAATTTCTTCCTTCCTTCTTTCCTTGCTTCCTTTCTTTCCCTGCCTTATTTTTTCTGAGTGCTGGCTGGTGAGCTCCAGGGCTTGCTCCTTCAGCCTCTGATTTCCTCCTAGTGCCAGGATGACAGGTACGCACCGAGATTTCTCATGTGGGTTCCAGAGACCCAAACCCAGGTTCTTATGCTTCCCAGGCAAGCATGTCCTTAATTGAGCCATCTCCACAGCCCCTGAAAATTTTAAAAGAGAAAATATGGCTTCCCCAGGAAAACCTCAAGGGGTATGCTTCTCATTGACAGCAGCATGGATATATTTGAGGGTTGAGAGGGAGGGCAGCTTTCAGCACAAGGGTGCCCCGTAAAACACTCCCTGGTGGCTGGGGATGTATTGGGCACTTGAACTTGAGTGTACGGTGGGAGATGCTGTCGGAATGTTGGTGGAAAAGCTGCTTCCCAGGCTGGGTTTCTTCTTGCACACAGGGGTGGCTTCTGGCCCTGTGCAAAGGCAAGGGCATGGATGGACAGCTTGCTGCCACTGGCCTTTCTAAGGAGACTTGCATAGTCAAGAGAATGTGAAGCTGTGGAGGCCTAGCTATGGGGTGTGAGGACACAGGGCTTCTCCAGGGAGGTAGGCAAGATCTGAACATACAGATTCCAGAGCTAAACTAGCTGGGTTTAGGTCTCTGGTCATACTTTGACTTTGTTACTGCTGAACTCTGAGTATGTCTTTCTGTGTTAATCAGATTTTCCTTCCTGTAACAAAATACCCGAGGCTGTCAACTTACAGAGAGAAGGATTTTTATTTGTTTCTAGAGAGAAGTTTTATTTCATCTAGTGAAAGTTTTGAAGTTTCTGGGGTTGGCTGGTGCTATTGGGGCCTGTGATGGTTAGCACATCAGTGTGTGTGTGTGTGGGGGGGGGGCATGTGGTAGAGCTTGCCTAGTGAACAGAAAGTAAGAGAGAGAGGCAAAGAGGAAGAGACTCAGCTCCCAAGATGTCCTTCATGGCTTGGTAGTCCTATGTGCTCTCAAAGATCACAGGACCCCTCTTCCACGTAGGCTGCACCTGTAACATTTCCACCCAGAAGTGTTACCTAAGCCAGAGACTGTTTGGAGGGAATTAAGTCTTTGCCTCTCTCTCTTACTTTCTGTTCACAAGGCAAGCTCTACCACATGCCCCCCCCCCACATTGATGTGCCATCACAGGTCCCAATAGCACCAGCCAACCCCAGAAACTTCAAAACTTTCAGTAGATGAAATAAAACTTCTCTCTAGGAACAAACAAAAATCCTTCTCTCTGTAAGTTGACAGCCTCGGGTATTTTGTTACAGGAAGAAAAAAGTTGTAGGGTGTCACCCCCATGATGACATTAGTGGCTTTATGAGAAAAGAAGGGAGCTCACATCCTCTGTCTCGCCATGCCAGAAGGCAGCATAGAGCTTCTGCCACATGGCCACACACTGGATACTGCACTTTGTAGCCTCCAGGAGCATGGGGAATTGAATTTCCTCATAAATTACCCAGTCTCAAGTACTCTTTTGTCACGACACCAAACAAAGACAGTGAGGGCATCCACGTGACTTGCCCTTTCTCCGAGCCTCGGTTTCCTTCATTACAAAATGGAGATTGTGACTGTATATCTCTAATAATATGTTTGCATGGATTAAACCAATATGCACATTCAAGACAGGTAGAGCTGTCTGTATGAAGTGCAGCATCACAGTAGAGCCCTAGGGAGGAGAGCGCCAAATGTCACTGGTACCTCAGCATGTCCCAAGATTAGGCATCAGGACAACTGCTTGCAGTGGCCCCAGACAGAAAGGCTTTTAGGCTCTGAAAGCTCCCTGGAGAGATCCTAATGCACAAGGTTGAGAGCCACAGAGGAGCCTGTTTTTCCAGCCCAGCCTTTGATTGGCAGCAGAATTCCACTCTGCTAGTGAACAGTCGGGCCATCGCCTGTCACTGCTGTGGAAAACTGAAGCTTTGCCTGCAGCTCAGTGCAGCCTCCAGCATTGTCTCGGAGCCTCTCTGGGTACCAGATGAGTGACAGGTACTGGCATTTGATACCTGGAGATTAGAAAAAAAATGTGTGTGGATATCTTGCTTGCATGCCTGGCTGCATACCACGTACATATATGTCTAATGTCTGTGGAGGTCAGGGAAGGTGGCAGATGCCCTGCTACTGGAGTTACAGATGGTTTTGAGCCTCCATGTGGGTGCTGGGAATGGAACTGGGTCCTCTGCAAGAGCAGCCAGGGCTCTTCTTAACCACTGAGCCATCTCTCCAGCCCTGATACATGGAGACTTTATTCAAGGGGACTGCTACAGACTTCAGGAATCTAGATTTTTATCTTTCACATTTCTTTCCTGTCTTATTTTTACGGAGCTGGGACTGAACTTGTATGCAGTCAAGTGTTCTGGCACCTCGCTATGCCACTAGCCTCACCTTTTAAAGTTTTGAAAAAAGAAACTTAATGGACATTTAACTGTACATATTTATGGGCACAGCATGTTATATATTTGTGATGCGCACTGGCCCTCAGACCATGGTAGCTGGCATATCCAGCACTTGAAACGTTTACCATATCAATACAAAGATGTTTGAGGACACTCTCGATCTAGTAGTTATCGTGAGAGATTCAATTAATTGTTGTCAAGTCTGGTTACTCTGCTGTGAATTAGGACAGTAGTTGTGATCCCTTCTCTCTGCCTGCATTCCATACGTCTTAACCGAGCTCTCCACTCCTCTTTTCCACACCCTTCCCAGGCTCTGCTAACCACAACTCTATTCTTCTACTATGACGTCATCTTTGTTTTAGCTTCCACACATGAGTGAGATCATGTGGTATCAGCCTTTCTGGGCCTGACTTTCTTCACTTAGCATAATGTCCTCTGGTTCCAGCTGTGTTGCCGCAAATGACAGGATGTTAGAAATCTAGAATTTTCAAAAGTTCCCAGGACAGCAAATAGAGCAGCCACTGACAGTTACGACCTCTTCTGCTCTCAGAGCCTCAGTTTCCTTAGCTGTGTGGTGGGGATATGGTGGTGTAAGCCTGTAACCTCAGCACTTGACAGGTTGAGGCACTAGGATTACCACAAGTCTAAGGTTAGCCTAGGCCACATGGTGAGACTTTGTCTTCCAAGTCAAGCAACATTCCCACCAACAAAAACATAACCAAGTTGGGATGCTTTTTGGGGAGTCTTTTCCTCTTTTACTTCTAAGACCTTGTGAATTCTATTGGGGCCACAGGGTGACATACCACTCTCCCTGTTTGAAACTGCCGCTTAGCAGCCTTAACCCCGGCCACGCCCAAGGGCGCTTGTCCACAAAGGTGAAGGATGCGCACATCTTAGGGGACCCAACAGTTCCTTAGGACTTTCACTGTTCTTAGCCTCAGTGAGGTGCTTTCAGCCCAGCTCTCTACACCGATATAGCAAGCCTGAAATTGTGTCTTATTCTCACTGGTATCACAAATGGCTCCACCTTTGCACTGGGCTCATGAGTCTCCTGGGCCTAGGGGAGAGCTTTTGGTGGTGCTCTTGGGTAAAGAACCAGGCCTAATGCTTGTCAGACAAGCTGCTGAGCTACTCCTCTGCTTTGCAGCTTTATTCTTACATCTTTGCTCACTCGTCTGCCTGGGAGGTAGCTTCTTTGGAGGGAATCGCCCAACAGTGGCATTCAAAAACCTTGTTTCCTTGAAAACTCCTTGGTATGTTTTTGTCCCCACTAAGATGTGTATTCTCAGTAAGTTGTTTAAGCCATGCATTGTGGTGCAAGCTTGTAATCCCACCACTTGGGAGGCTGAGGCAGGAGGATAACAAAGTTGAAGCCAGTCAAGCCTTCCTACCAAGCCTTTGTATTAAAAATAATCGAGATTTGTGGGGTGTGTGTGTGTGTGTGTGTGTGTGTGTGTGTGTGTGTGTGTGTGTGTTGCCCTAATAAATGCATACAGACAATAATAGTTGTGATGATATCTCAATTCTGGGGAAATGTTTCAATACTCAGAACCCGATAGTGCAGTAAATAAAAAGCAAATTTGAATCTTAGTTTGCATGTAGTTTTCCTTACATAGAATTATGATATTAAGAATTGTATACTGTGCTGGCGAGTCAGTCCAGTGGTTAAGAACATGTAACCTGCAGCAGTGGATTCGAGTCTGGGCCCCAGCACCCAGCTGGGCAGCTCACACCCACCCACAGTTCCAGCTCCAAGGGACCTGACACCATGCTCTGGATCATAGGCATTCACATGTTCTAGCCTCTCACCTCCATGTATGAATAATTTAAAATGATTAAAAACATCTTAAGAATTGTGATTATAAGAGGTTTCCTAATGTGAACTTATATTAGAATTAATGAGTTTGGTTTTAGTGAGGAAAAAGTAAAAATGTCAATTTCTCTGACTCATGAAGAAGTTTGTTCATGTATTTCTTTTTTTCTTTTTTCTTTCGAGACAAGGTTTCTCTGTGTAACAGAGCCTAGCTGTCCTGGACTCACTTTGTAGACCAGGCTGGCCTCAAACTCACAGTGATCCGCCTGCCTCTGCCTCTCCAGTGCTGGGATTAAAGGCGTGCACCACTATGCATGCCCAGCTGTATTTTTTTAAAAGATAATGGTAGATATGAAATTGTTATGTTATTTGATTCTATTTGAGAAGTTGTAGAAGGTAATGTGAGTTTTATTTAATATAACAAATTAATTATTATTTTATTTAATAATAATATTTATTATTTTTAAATAAATAATAAAATGTCAATATTTATGGTACAGCGGAATAGTATCCTTTGTACAATTTAAATTATGTAAAATGTCAACCAGAAATGTGCAGGGCCCACAGAGCCTATCAGAATTTATTTGGGGTGATGCCAGTTTAAACTGCACAGCGGTACCTTGCACACAGTAGGTGCTCAAAGATGTTTGTAAAATGTTTGATGGGAACTAAAGTGGCCATGGAAAGCTTACAGGTAAGGAGTTTACTAATGAGAGCCTCTAGACCAGTGGTTCTCAACCTTTCTAATGCTGCAACCCTTTAATACGCTTCCTCATGTTGTGGTGACCCCAGACCATAAAGTTATTTTGTTGCTACTTCCTAATTGTAATTTTGCTAGTGTTTTGAATCATAATGTAAATATCTGACAGGTGACCCCTACATGGGCTGTGACCCACAGCTCTAGAGGATGTGTTAGTGGCCACCTGACTACTTCCAAGCCTCAAGAGACTCTGAGATTTTAAGAAACCATTTATCCTGCCCCTCTTCTTAGCCTAGGAAGTTGGGGATTGGCGTAAGGCAACAAATATGACCATATGGTCTTTTTCAACTCTCTGAAGACTAGAACTCAGAAAAACACTAGAGATTTTAGTTGTCTGCCTGTCCATCCACACACAAACCATGCACACACATCTACCTAACTAACTCTGCATCCTAACAGAGTGCTAGGGCCTTGGCTAGGGGCTCATGGTAGAGGTTGGGCCTCCGACTGTGGGGATGCGTCAAGTCACAGTCAGTCACAGCTCCTTTGTCTGAGGAGCTGCAGTCCGCAGTGAACTGCCAACCCCTTGGCCCTTCCTGGCTCCAGCACCAGTCTCCACGTGCTTTCCTCGAATAGTTTTAGGATTGCACCTAGCTGATGGAATGTGAGTCTGCCAGAAGGGGGCTTTGCTGCCCGTGCCAATCACAATGTAGAGTGAGATGCCTGGTGTGGCAGCTGTTCAATGCCTTTTCAGTCCCTCTGGCCACTCCCACACCATTTCCCAGTCGCCTTAGTCTGTCTGTGCCACATTCAAAGGAGGGAGTTCGTTTTCAGGAATGACACATAGACGGGCAGAATGACACACCAACCACTCATGACAGATGTTAGCAAACTTTGTGTTTGGCTTTGGATTGAACCCAGTGTCTTACAGGTGCTAGTTGAGGACTCTGCTGTTGAGCTACAGCCCCAGCCCAGCAAAGCATAATCAAAACCGTTTTCAGCTCAGGAACTTAGTAGATGGTGCAGGAAGATGATGTATCCCAGGGGAAGGATGGTCTGGGAAGGCTTCACTTGTCAGCACGTCTGTGCAAGGTGGTCCCTCCTATACCTTACTTAAAGCAGTGATTCTTACTACTGTCACCCTTTAATACAGTCCCTCATGTTTAGGTGACCCCCAAACTGTAAAATTATTTCCATCACTTCTTCATAACTGTATTTTGCTACTGTTATGAAGCATAATGAAAATATTTGTGGAGACAGAGTTTTGCCAAAGGGGCTGCGACCCGCAGGGTTGGGAGCCGCTGCCTTAGAGGATTTGAAAATGGACAAGATGTATTTCTACCCTTGGAGGTTTATAATTAAAACAGTAAAATTCTCTGTGTAGGAAAAAACAAGACATATAGAACGGTGTTTATATTTCTGTCTCTCTCCCCACCTCCTGATAGACAGATATAGGTTAAAAGGGAATCACCAAGAAGGGCTCAGGCTCTGTCCTTGGTCTCTCGGGCTTTGTGTGTCTGTACTGAGAGGACCAGTGTGGTCCTTTGGTCCTGTGGGCAGATGTGGTTGTCACTGAGGAGAGGACTGGTCTCTTCCCTTGGCTTCTAGATGACCATCTTCCTGCCTGGGTGGCATCCTCACTATGCACGGGTGCTGTAGTTTGGATTTGGGATGCACCCCTGAATCAAATGCTTGGTCCCTCGTTCAACACTGGTAGGAGGTGATGGTAGCTTTAATAGATGGGGCCTACAGGGAAGATGGCAGTCACTGGATGCATGCCCTTGCAAGGATTTGTGGAACCATGACCTCTTCTCTCTTTTGCCGTGGCTATGAGCTAAACATTTCCTTCCCTGTGCATTCCTGCAGTGATCTGCTGTTTGGTCATAGAGCCAAAGTAACAGGGCTAGTCAGTCATGGACTGAATTGCTAAACCTTTCTGTTTTATAGGTTGATTATCACACGTATTTTGTCATAGCGATTGAAAGCTAACACACCATATTTAAGTCCATGTTTCCTTCCACAGACAGATTGGATTAAGGACTTACACTGTTCTGATATGATCTCATATATTAACCTAAATAATGACATCGGCAACAACCGAATCGCCAAAAAAGTACTGGGGTTAGGATGACAGCGTACAAACTTTAGAGGGGACTGTCATTCAACCCACAATATGGGTAGACACTGGATTAGATAGATAGACACTGCTTTGGTTTGTATTTGTGCTACATTTTTTTAAATCAAATTAATGTAAATAATAAAAATTTTGTATTTTTATGGCTAAAATCACAGCAAGAGATGGAACAACTAACTACTCCATTTATAATGAGGCTTGCGGTGCCTTCTGACAAGTCTTCAAGATGAACTGTAAATGTGATCAGAGTAGTTTCTTGTTTTTGTAATAGATTCTTGTGTAGCCCAGGCTGACCTTGAACTCATGATCCTCCTGCCTCAGTCTCTGGAGCCCTGGAATTACAGGTGCACACCACATGTAGCTCAACCTAGCTACTTTAATCCTTGTACTCGAAGTAAAATTCCAGCTCCTTCCTACAGCTTCAGAGCCTTTAAAAGAAGCATCTGTATAACTCTCAACTCATCTCAGCCTGTTTTATTTGTTCTGCTCTAGAGTACTGGCTTTTCTCCATTTGTGGAGAGCTAGCAACTCAGCTCACACAATGCACAGACTGTGTCCTTGGTCAGCAATGCTCTTTCTCCCTAAGCCTCGTTCTCTTGCCTCTTCTGCATGGCGTGTGTCTCCTCAGATTGCCAACTGCAGCTCAACTCTTGCCACTTGGAGCCGCCCCCACGTAAAACGTGTTACTGTATTATGATTCTCTTACAGGGTAAAGATGGGACTCCAGGCAGTCTAATTCATAGAGTCCGTAGGTTTAATTAAGTTAAGGATCTTTAGATGAACTAGTGCTGGATTATCTGGATTCCTAAGTGCGATGACACATGTCATTACAGGAGAAAAAAACGACCTGGGGAGAAGAAGAGAAGGTCACACGCAAATGGACGAAGAGATCAGAGCAACATAGTCACAAGCCTAGAAATGCTTGGAGACATCAGAAGCTGGAAGAGGAAGGTCTCCCTTACACTTTTGGAGGGGAGGTGGGCCTGCTGACACCTTGGTTTTGGTCTTCTGGCCTTCAGATTTGTGAGAATAATATATTTCTTCTGTTTGAAGGAATTTGTAAGAATTTGTTGTTTGAAGCAATGTGGATTACCAATGCAGGTTAATTTGTTACAGCAACCACAGTGCACAGATACATACAGCATCCCGTTTCTTTCCTTTATTTTGCTTACAACCTACCAACACCTGTCCCAGCAACTTCAATGGTCAGGGTCCACCCTCTCTATTCCTGGTTGTAGCAGCAGACATGGATAAAGCATTTGTTGAATGGAAAAAGAAGCCAACAGTACATTTCCTTAGAGCTAAGAAAGCACAATTCAGGGAACCTTACGTAGAGGGCTTGCAGGTGGTGAAAGTGAGCTTCTCAAGAGTCGGACATCACTCAGAAGTCTTTCAAATGGTTCCAGTCCCTGATTCCATGTCCTGTGGTGTAAGCAGTTTCCTCTGAAACAAATCTTCATCTTGGAGGGAAACTCATTAAAATGCATGATGTTCTAAAAGGAAGGAAATATGCCCTCCTGCAAGGAAGCTCTTCAAGTTCTGGAAGTAAATAACTCAATAGCTTCAGGAAGTCCCTGAAACTGACCAGATTCACTAGGCTCCTCCTCTCCCCAAACTTATATAACTCGAAAGGACTTCTGACAGACATTCTCTGACCAGGCTAGAGGCCTGGAAGAGGCTTAGACCAACTGAGATGCCTGGAAAAGACACTCTTCAACCTGTTGAGTGGCCCGTGGGTTATGCCATGTGCTACAGGGTCCCAGGTTTTGTGATCTGTCACCCATGCTGGGGTGTCCTTAAGTCACCCTGATGCAGCTGTCTTTGAGTCATTTCTGCTCCTGGGAGTAACACCTCACCCATGTTCCTATAAGTAATCCCAACAAAACTCACTGGTTCACAAATCAGACTTTGATGGCGTCTCTGCTTTGGTTTGTTGTTGGTTCCCTATCTGAGGTGACTCTACCCACCTCAGATAGGGACCTGTTGTGTGCCACTTCTCATGTTTCCACAAGAGAAGTGGCACACAATGGGTCCTTGTAAAAATGATCCCAGGTGCTGACCAGCAGCCTCATCAGGGGTTTGGAGGCATGGTGTAGGGGCCCAGGCAGACTGGAGTTCAGTGGGTTCAAAGCCAAAGAAAACACATTCTTTGAAAAGAAGGGTGATTGCCCAAGGCTTTGTCTGATGTTAAGGCAGAGGAGATGGGCATTTGAATTGGCTTAGTATTCACGATAATATATGGTTCAGGGCTCAATAACAGGGTACAGCTCTATTGAGGGATTCCACTGAGCTCATAGACCGCAGGAGTGTGGCTCGTCAGCACAATGCAGGGGTTAGGTTACCACACGGCTTGTCAGTGAGGGCCACTGCGGATCACCCCTGAGAAAGGGCTCTTCAGACCTGCATGCCTAGAAAACCAGGGCTGTAAGAGAGGTGTTGAACTTAGCTGGTGAATGAGCATGTCTGTGGTCCTAAAGTAGACCAAGGACTGCAGTGAGACAGTTTCCCCGGGTCGTATTTGTTAGAGAAATTTATGCACAAACCATCTCAGAGATGCCATAGAGAAGCAAGCGAATGCTTCGTAGAACACTGGCCAACACAGCCTTTGTTATCCTGGAATCATTGCAGGAAGGATGGAAGGCGGCATGGCATAAGATAAAAGGGAATAGTGAGTACTGTGGCCAGTTGCATGTGCTTCTCATGGTCAAACCCTGAGATGGCCAACTAGAACACGCTACAGTCACTGTACAGAGTTGGTTTAGCTGCCTGCTATCTGACTCGACTAAAGATTCAAAAACAAAGCCCTTGGGTCAAAATTCTGCCAGCCTCCTATCTTCATTTTACTGGCACCCACCCACCCTCATTTATTGAAGTACCTGCCTACGGCTCCTTTTGAGTTACAATGGCAGATGTGTTAGTCAGATTTCCACTACTATAACAAAATGCTTGAGATGATCAACTTACAGAGAGAAAGGAGGTTACTTTGTCTCACTGTTTGATGAATTGTAGCCAGCCCTGATGATCTGCTTCTATGAGTTCCGTAGTTTGGGCACAGGCTCGTGACTGGTGTGTGTCACGTGGGTTGTGAAGGGGCATCTACTTGAAGTTTCTGAGAAAGGAAGTTCATGGACCACTTTTGCATGCTGAAGTGTGGGGCAGAGAGGGCTAACTTTCTTGTGCCTGTGGGCACCATCAAGAGGATGTGGTGCTTGTAGTAATAGTAACATCTTGGGACAAACAACCAACAGCTGAAGATGGCAGAGTGACAAGCTAGAGCCTGGGTCCCAGATGACATAATGAAAGCTGACTTAGCCAATCAGGCTCTATGCTGTTATTAGAGATTCTTTTTGATATGGCATGAGGTAGAGATGTTGTGTTGTTGTTGTTCTTCTTCCAGATGCATAAATAATCTTTTCTTGAGTGCATACTGGTGAATGGAATCCAACGTACTTTCAGAATTTTCATTCTGTCAGTCTATTCCTCTCTAGTGGGGCATGACTGCTTCTTATAGATATCTTCTTTGAAAATGGCCAAGTTTCTAAGCTGGGTTTGGGGGAGCATGCCTGTAAGCATGCCCCTTTGAGCAGTCTGTCTCAGAAGGAAAAAAAAGAGAAGGCTAAGCTAAGTGATGATTTCAAGGGCCATAATTATGCAACTAGAGGACTTTCTGATGCCTAACAAGGAATTTAATGTAACTTGAAAGTCTGGGACAGAGATCCCAATCCTGTGACAAGCAATCAGCCTGAAAGAAACACTGACCCGTGAAGTCTAGTCAGATGTCACTTGATGGTGGGGATATGTTCTGAAGTAGGTGCTTCCAGATGTCTTGGAAAGAATCATTGTCGTATGTCGTATGTGCATGTAACACACACACACACACATACTTAGATGGTGAAGCCTCTTGCTTCTAGGTGACTCACTTGAACAACACATTACACTACTGAATACAGTTGGCCCTTGTCACATAGTACTATCCGAGGAACTAAACACAGGAAAAGTACAAAATGAGGTCAGAGGAATTTTTTTTTTTTTGCCCCTGTATCATCATCAGTGGCTTCGTGATCACAGATGTAACCTTTGGTACCCAAAACCTCATTGTCCGGTGCCGAGCTGTGATCTCTCATCGGCTCCATCCCAAGGAAAGATGCTGGGGAGGAATGTTGAAAGAAAAAACTTGGAGTAAAAATTTGCCAGGGTCTTGCACTGGCTGATGTTTGAACTCTAGAAGTCCTTTGTCTGAAGGTAGTTGATATCTCAAACCCTTGAAGTAAATCCTTAAGATAGGAGCTTCTCATCAAATCTAAAACAATCATGCAAATCAGAAACAGCAACACAAAAATCCACCGGCCATTCAATGAGACCTTCAATAAGCAGAGCACTCAATACAGCTTAAGAAGATGTAAAGAACACGCACAAGTAAGAGGAAAGAAGGAAGATGGATGGAAGACAAGCAGGCATCTCTTAGAAGAGAAAGCACAAGAAGTCAGCTTGTGCATCCCGCTTGGGAGGCAGCATACAGGTCAGGAAAATTCAGGTCAAAACTAGCAAAACTAACCCTTCATGACCTTTGAGCTGGACAACTAATAGTCCTTAAATGTAACCTGGGTGTCTGAGGAGGTGAGAAGAAAGCATCAGACCCCCTGGAACTGCAGGTGGTTCTGAGCCAGCATGCAGGTGCTGGGTCCAGAGAGCAGCAATTGCTCTTAACTGCGCTCCTTCTCTCCAGCCCCCGGAATCTCTTTCTTGAAGTTTTTTTTTTTGATGGAATCCTTGTGCAGTTTCTTTTTAAACTGTCAGTCAGTCTGTCAGTCAATTGACTGCTAGAGTCTCCTCTGCCAAAGGCTGTGTATTCAATTTAAGCAGCTTTCCATAGTCGCTCTCGGGATCCGTGACTTCTGGCAGCCTTGGGATTGTCGTCCATGTCTTTGTCTGTATATTCAAATGATGGAGCATTGTGGGACGCTTGCAGCCTCAGTGAGAGTCTGACCACGAGTTTGCCTCAGACTTGCTGACACTTGGGACAGAAGACTCTGGTAGCTGGGATGGCCCAGAGTTATTGAAATCAGGCTATGGCCTACTTCTGGTCACTCCAGATTGTATGTAACAATGGTTTTCCAGGTGATGCCCTGCCCAGGGACACTCAGTTTTACAAGCAATCTTGACTCCATTTTGAGGGCAAAGGGTGACTACAGTTCCTGAGTGGACTTAGAAGCTGCACCATGTCTCAGGCTCCACCATTCAGCACATTCTACCTTATAAGTTTATTGGGGGGGGGGGGTGAATTGAAACCATGGGGCACATGGGAATATTAAAAATGTATCAAGAAGCTAGGCCCAAGAGCTGGTAACCAGACACATCTGGACCCCATAAAGTAATGACATGACCCCACATCAACCTTCCATGGTAGACATGATACTGGCTTTGTACACCAAGGACCAAGGTCTCCTCCACTATCTCTGGAGCTTTGACATGCCTCAGTGCCTCTGTGCCCCATGATGTACCCTTCTTGATTGCCTGTCCATTCACCTGTTTGTGGCCCTGAACCTTCTGTCTCCTGCTCCTGACCTGCTTCCTGCCTCTGACCTGTTTTACCTTTCACCCTGCAGCTGAACTTGGTAGCATAGCCCTCAAGCCTGACTCCAGTGACTCCAGTAGCTGTTCTGGTTTGGTTCATTACCTTATTATTACAGGCTCTTTCTCAGGCCTCTTCTGAAACCTCTTGAACGCTGCTGCAGCCTCCTTAACTCATATCCATCCTCTAATCCACATACGTGCATATAGATATACAGGCATCTTTACTGTGATATGATAGTCAATATTAGTCATGAAGATGGAAATGAAAGAACCTGCATTTGCCTAGGCCAGGTTACCAAGGGTGGTGGGTCATGTGATAGATTGCTGTCACGGAAACTCCTGAGCCCCATGAACTAACTTGTATTCAATAAATTATTCAATATAGTTATTCAATAAATTCTGGCACTGTGGAAACACACAAACATGTTCGTCTATGTTTCTGGGTTCTACACTCACTACATGAGTCTATTTTTCTTTCTGGTAAAAACAAACAAACAAGCAAGCAACAACAACAAACATTCGATTTTCTTGAGGAAAGCCAGTCTGGTTCTCAGTTCGAATGTCTTGATTGAGGCCACACTCACCTCCTAGAACTTCTGTCTCTGCCATATTGATAAAATAAACCCTTGGTCTTCAAAGGCCTTTTGCTTATGAATTTATTTTTAATTCAGGTGTACCCCTGACCAGGTAATTATATTAGCTCCCTCTGGCATCCATTGAGAATTACTTTAAGCAGTGGTTTTACAGAATGCCAATTATACTTTTCTAGGATACAAATCCTACAGAGTCTCATGGGGTTGAAGTGGAGGTGTTGGCGAGGTTGTGTACCTCACTGAGGCTCTAGGGGACAGCCTGTTTCCTTGAGGTTTTCAGGGTCTAGAAATAGCTGTATTCCTCGACTTCTGGGCATTTTCCTGAATCTCTGAGGCCAGCACGGAGGTGGGGGGTCAGTTCTCTCTAACACTGCGTTACTCTGGTCCCATTTCCTGTCAGCCTCTTCCACCCTTTGGGACTCTGTGATTGCTGGAGTCCACTCAGTTAACCCAGGACAATCTGCTGTAACGTCAGGTGACCAGCAGTGTGAATCCCTTGCGCTTGTGACAAGTAAAGAGAACCCTGGGCTTGCACAGCAATGAACTGGGAGCCTATCATGTAGGGATGCACACGGGGCAGACACATTTCTGAGCATGCGCAGAGCAGATGCACACGAGGCACACACATTTCTGAGCATGCGCAGAGCTCAAGATCATTAAGCACTTGTTCGAAAAGGACAGACAGCAGACCCAGATGTCTGTGTAGATCAGGTTCTATCAGTATGGCCACAATTTCCACGGGGGCACAGGTCTCCTAAGAGAAAGAGTCACAATGACTAGGACCTTATCTGGTTCCTTCTCAGTTTCTCCAGAGCATGTTAGCTGAAACAGAAAGAATGACTATAAAGGTGTGTTAACAGTCTCTAAAGGAGGCAGCAACTTTCTCCCTGTATATGTAGGAGTTTACCCATAATGGTCAGTGGCTAACAACTCCATTCAGTGACTTCCTGGTTTTCTTGTTTTTTGGAAGGTTTTGCTACATGACCCAGGCTGGCCTTGAACTCATGATCCTCTGGCCTCAGCCACTAGAGGGCTAGGATTACAGGTGTTCACCCAGCCCATGGTGGTGAGGACCTGCTGCTGTGAACACCTCCTCCTGAGCAGTCAGTCACCCTCATGCCTCCCTCCTCAGGAAGATACTTGCTGCATTCCCCCGGGATGGGGTCCTCCATCAAGGATTCCCTGGGCTCACTTTGCCAGGGGGGCACCAAAGCGCAAGCCTCTGCAACGAGTCTGAAACCTGCATGGGATGGAGATGGAGCATGAGTAGGCCTCCTGCTGAACTGAGCCTGCAGTTTAGTGACCTCCTGAGAACCCTGGCTAACATCTCCAAGTGCTGAGCCGAAGAGCTCCGCGCAAACACAGGTGTGGTAGCTGTCACACAGCACACCAAGTGACACACACACTCAAGGAGCTTTGGTATCGTGTCTCTGTGTTTTCAGACAGTCAGCGCGAGCTTCAATTTTCGTCTCTGGTGTCCGTAATAATATGGCAGAAGCCAGGCACCTTAGAAACCGCAGGAGATGCCGGGCATAGTGGCGCACACCTTTAATCCCAGCACTCGGGAGACAGAGGCAGGCGGATCTCTGTGAGTTCGAGGCCAGCCTGGTCTACAGATTGAGTCCAGGACAGCCAGGGCTGTTACACAGAGAAACCCTGTCTCAAAAAACAAAAACAAAAAAGAAAAAAAAAAAAGAAAGAAACCGCAGGAGCTTTAGTTCCCACGTGTAGGAGGATGGAGATCCAGGATCAAGGAGCTGACACACCCATCAAATGGGGAGGGCCCACTTTCTGCCACAGATGGAGAGGTGGCTTGTATGACTGCTAACTGGGCAGGATCTGGGATCAGCCTGGAGACAAATCTCTGAGCACATCTGTGATGGAGTTTATAGCTTGGAGGTGGGAAGACCAGCCTCAGTGGCTGGGATCTTGGACTGTATAAAAGGGAGAATGTGAGGTAGATACCAGCCTCCATCTCTCTCTCTCTCTCTCTCTCTCTCTCTCTCTCTCTCTCTCTCTCTCTGCTTCCTGACTGTGGATGAAATGTGACCAGCGGCCCCAAACTCCTGCTGCCATAAAGGACTGCAGCTCCAAATTGTGAGCCAAAGACAAATTCTTCCTGTCTTCAGCTGCCGTCACCAGTTGTTTTGGCACAGAGAAGAAATGAACACAGATGGCTTCTCACACAGAAGGAGCGACTAGCTCCCCAGGTCTCTTTATAAGGACAGAAATCCTAACTATGAGGCCCCCTGATGGCTCCACCTCTGAATACCATTGTCTAGGGATCAGAATTTTAGCATGTGGCCCCATCTGTGTTTAGGATCTATACTTAGCAATGCATACTCGATAATATGTCACCTATCTGAAAATGTTATAGGGAATGAGAATTTCTTATACTAAGTTTAACTTTAAAAATTAAAAACATTTATATGAATTTTGAGAAACAAACAACCAGAGTGTAAGAGCTGTGAGCAGCTGGTAAGAGGAGATCATAATACCGGAGAGGTTGTACGCAAATCTAGTGGTCTTTTCTTTCCACTTTTTCATTGGCATGAAAATAAGAGAAGAGATTAGAAATTGCTGATTATCTCGTGACTGTCACACTCACAGCATTCTCACCTGGACCTCCTTGGTTCTTGGTAGCAGATGAAGTGCGTGGACTCTGCCATTCATTTTGCTATCCAGCTGGAGACAGAGACTAGCTGGGGCTTCCCTGTCAGCGTTGGACTCACTTGCTGGTCTAGGGCATGGGTTGGCAGATTGTGGTCAGCTTGATGTCATGGTGGGACTGGCTAGGTGCTTGAGAAGTGTGGGGGGACCCCAGGTGTCTCTCTGGAGGAGTTTGGTCTCAGCTTCCCTGGAAATCCCTGCATTTAGGCTTCTACAATCTCTAAAGCAATGGTTCTCAACGTGTGGGTCACAACCCCCTTGTGTTGCATATCAGCTATTTTATATTATGATTCATAACAGTAGCAAGATTACAGTTAGGAAGTAGCAACAAAAATAGTTTTATGATTGGGGGGGTCTCCAACATGAGGAACTGTATTAAAGGGCGCAACACTGGGAAGGTGCAGACCAAAAGGTGGCAGGATGGGCAACGGCAGGAAGGAGAGGCAAGTGCCCTGCCTTCTCTGATCAGTGCCCCACCAGTCAATGCTCATTCTGCAATGGAAATCTGAAGTGTGTCTCCACAGCTTTGGGGACATATGTGACAATGAGGTAAAGGTAGAACAAAGGGGCTTGGACACTGATGTTTCCCTGCCACTTATCGTCAGCTTCCTGCCGGGATGTGGTCTGCCATGTCCACCTCCACCAAGTTACAAGAGTATGGCGTAGTGGTTGGGGTGGCCAGGTAGATCTTGACATCTCTATGTCTGGGTTGGAAGCCCAGTCCACCATTTGCCTCTTTGGAACCTGGTGAGTCACTCATTGCTCTGAGCCTGATGTCCCGTGAGTAAAATGGGGCATGAGGATGAAGTGAACTAAAGACACAAAGTGCCAAAATAACGCTTGGCACATAGGGCATCACAGATGGCATTTAGTGACAGTAACCTTAGATCAAGTAACATTTCCAAAGAGAGCCAGCAGGGAGTGCCAAGAGCAGAATCAAGACCCAGATTAGGGCCTGGATTCAAAATGAGTCTTCCCTTCAGGCTGTGATGCTTCTCCTAGGGAACGTGGTCTTGGGAAGAATAGCGGGTTGGTAGTTCATACCTCTTTCTATTTGCAGCTCTTTTGGGATCATCAGCATCTCATCTTCTATGACTTCCTAGCTCCATGATGAGAAAGCATGTTATTGTGCTGCAGGCAAGCCGAGGCGTAGCTTATCAACTTGGGACTCCACCTGGCTGGGGCTGTGCACACACTCCTCTCAACAAGGCGCCTAGCAACCCAGAACCCTCACTTGCATCAAGCCGAATGCGTGTACCACTTCAAACACAGACTAGCAACCTCTAGGAACTCCCTTCTGTGGGAAGTCTCTGTTCAAACACAGTCTAGGTTATATCCTGGTACAGGAGGCAAGAGGTTGGCTGAGCTTGTTTTGGAGGCATATGCTATAAGGCAAACTCTGTCCTTCGAATAAACATTTAGGGAAGAAAATACCTATTTACCATTTTATGCCTATAGTTAATTAGGCATGTGTATGATTAAAATCAGATACATCATGGGAAGTAGTAGCAGGAAATATTAATATATATAATTTATATATATGATTAGTAAGGCGGCAGAGTTATTCCTTAGCCCGGTATTTACTAAATAAACACGGAGACTCATTAGATTTTTTTAATGTTTATTTATTACTTCAAGTTACATCTCTATCACAGAGCCCTCTTATAATAAGCCTTATGCACTGGGGCTGGGCAGATCTTAACCCTCTAAGCTAGCTTTCTACCTCCCAGCCAAAATGCCCATAAATACTTGTACATGTTCCAGTTGGTGTGGTTCTGTGAGCAAGTTGCTCCCTGTCATGTGCACTTCTCCATCTAACCCATGGTTTCTCTCCTTCTCTTTCTTCCTCTCTTCCTTTTGGTGCTTCTCTGACACACAAGTTCATGAACCCTGCCTCCTCTTTACTCCCAGCTTATAGGCCATTTTAATTAGCTAATCAGGGATAGATTAGCAGGCAAGGTTACACAGCATCACTTGGTGAGAGTGTGTTTTTGCTCTCCCAGTAAGGAGGATGGGAGGCATGCAATTAATGTTTGAATAAAATGATGAGACCAGAAGGGAGTTCCTAAAGGTTGTTAAGGAAGGACACACTTAGTCCATGTTTGAAATGTATAATGTAGTGAGTGAAGGTTTACATAATTCAAGCCTGTCAATCAAAACAGAGAACTACCCACCTGATGCCCTTTAGCAACCAACTCCTCCTTCTGGACACCATAATGGAACAACCTAAACAGTAAGGCCCCTGAGTCTGCTTGCTTGCTTGCAGCATATCCAATCTCTACCACGCCTTTGCTTCTGAATAGTTTCCTTGGGATTTAGCAATCCATGTACTTGTCTTCAGTTCTCTGAACAAGACCCAAGAACCAGAAAACACCTGTCCAGACAGCACCCATTGGTAACCTTTAATCTGAATCTAAATTTTTAATTAAAAATTTTAATTTTATTATTGTATATGTATATGTGTTTGACTCCATGTATGTCAGTGTGGTAGTCGCATGTTGTGTGTCATGTGATGAACGGCTCTCCTCTGCCTCATGCTCCCACCACCATGCGCTTTACCCACGTGCATAGTAAAGTAGTCATGGACTGAATTCTATGAAACTGTGAACTAAAATAAATCCTCAGCAAAAGCAAAACAGGGTGATGTGTGCAAGTATAGTCATGCATTCCGTAACTGGGGTGTGTGCTGAGAAAAGCATCACGTGCTGGTGTGACCCTGTGGAAATGTCATGGTAATTGGTGCAGACTAGTCACTGGCTTCTTGATGTCATCAATACCCTTGGTAGTCACCAGCATGAGGCTGCTGCCAGGGTGATAAGGCATACTGTGTGACAGTCGACTTTCTTCAGAAGGAGGTGTCACTCTAAAACAATTGAAAACAGTATGACAGGGCTGGAGAGATGGCTCAGAGGTTAAGAGCACTGGCGGCTCTTCCAGAGGTCCTGAGTTCAATTCCCAGCAACCGCATGGTGGCTCCCAACCATCCATCATGAAATCTGGTGCCCTCTTCTGGCCTGCAAGCATACCTGCAGATAGAACATTGTATACATAATAAATAAATAAATCTTAAAAAAAAAAGAAAAGAAAACAGTATGACAAATACTTAAGCTAGCAACGCTGGCTTATTGACCTTATCAAGTACTCTGCACTGTATGGGGCATTAGTGCAGCCTTTTACGTGCCTATACCACCCATCAGTAATGCATTGTGCTACATCTTAGGATGGTTACAATGTTGCTAGGTGACCAGAAAGTTTCAGTTTCATTATCACATAGGGAACTGCCCTTCCTTCTACACAGCGGTCTACCTCTGTAATGCCTATGTGTTCAGTGGCTGCTCCCAACTCCTGCTTTCCCAGCTGCTTTGAACTGGGGTGGCCATGTCCTTTTTTTTTCAGCCAGAACTCTGTGTATCATTGTATTGTTTCCTCCATCTCCTGACTATAGGCTTGAGGAAGGGTCACAGGTGACACTTCTGTTGGGGTGAAGGGAGAGAATCGGGGCAGGATGGTCTGAAGCTAGGAATACTCTCACTGGGCAGCACTCCCCAACTTCAGGCATTCAAGTAACATTGGTCACAGTTTGTCCTAAATTGATGTCTGACTGGCCCTACTGTTTAATATTTTTCTTGAAGTTGATTTTCAGTAAAATATATTGCTGATAGATAGATTACTCATAAATATATGGTCATAGATGAATATAGCATCATTTACTATAGACAGAACATAATAAATAATTATTAAAATAAAGATGTCTTCAGATCACCTGAAATACTCTCATATTTATACATACCAGGACAGTTTTCAAACTTTAATGCATATGCAAATTACCTGAGAATCTTGTTAGAATGTAAATTCTAATTCAGAACTGTCAGACATGGTCTCTAAAATTTTTTATCTTTAAGCCATGATTGATTCAGCAGAAGAACCACACCCCCATGGGACCTTGAGGATGTTCTTTCTGTCCCCAGTCTCTCCAGCTTGTATATTCTACCTTCATATGGTTGATACCCTTTTTATTCTTGTTTCCATAAGAGATAAGGCCAGGACATACCATGAATCTTATGAGTGCCAGTCACCAAGTATTTCCAGTCCCCACTTTCTTCTGACCCCAGTTGTTGCATACTTTCTGATCTCTTTATGGTTGGATGGGTCCTGGTTCTGGCCCATGAAGTGAAGGTCACATGTGTCATTTAATTGTTCTCATCTCAGCTGGGATGCCTACCAACCACTAGAGGGATGGTGACTGCTCCCTCAGCCTGGGTACCAGTGCATTGTAGGCCTGTGAGGATGTGTCACATTGGCAACAACCAAAGCATAAAAATGCTGCAAGACTAAATCCTAATGGCAGAATTTGAGCCCTGTGCTCCTGCCTCACACACTTCTACCACGGGCTAACATGGGATGTTATTGTAGCCATCTTGCTACCATGAAGGGCCTGCTTGTCTAAGAATGGAATTGTGGGAGAGTAAGGGGAGAGAACACAGACCCAAACACCACTGGTATCTCGAATCCAGCCGTGCCTCAGGTTGGGTTTTCAATTGTGTGGGCTAAGTTCGTGAGATGGTTTTCCTGGGTTGTTGATGGGATTGAGAAGCATCTAGGGCATTGAACACACATCTGGGTGTGTCTCTGAGGCATTTTCATAATAATTCTAGCCAAGCCAAGCATAGTGACAGAGGTGAAAGGGCCTGTTACACCTGCGATTTATTAAGAATGCACACACCTTCTGTTTAAACATCACTAGCCTCACAAGGAGGAAGCATATGCAGTGACAAAACTTGGTGAAGATGCTGCAGCTACTTTGGGCCTGAGACCATGTGGTCAATCATGGTCTCCACAGGAGCAGTTTTAGGCCGAGGTCATGAAGTGCAGGTACTTTCTTTGCAGTTGGGCTGTACAGGTTGGTCCTGGACATTAGCTCAGCAAAGGAAGCCCCCGTGAGGGTCTGGGGAGATGACTTGGTGGGTAAGTGTGCTTCTATGCAAATGTGAAGACCTGAGTTCAGATCCCCAGTACCCAAGGACAGAACCGGGGACGACTCATTGGAACCCCATCATTGCTGAAGGCAGAGACAGGCAGTTCACTGGGGCCTGCTGGCTGGCAACCCACTGAAATATGGTGAGATCAAGAGACCGTGTCTCAAGGGAATATGACATAAAGTGATAAAACAGGACATGGATTCTCTGGACCCTGAGCATGCATGCATGCAAACACAAACTTTTAAAAAAAGAAAACCCACAAGATGTTCTCAAGTTTGTTCCTATGTCTTCAGAAGGATGAGGCTGGTTTTCCACCCTGCAGTGCAATGACACGGGATTAATCTGGAAATTAAATGTTTGATGTTGGGAATGAATAAATCGTTCTCTTTTACCAGGCCATTCTGGCAACTCACTTTGGAGTGGGAGGAACAAAACACCCGCTCAGTGGGGTTCTGAGTGGGGCCCTCTTCTAATATAACCTCACAGAACACACTCGACAGTGTCCCTCAAGCCCCAGGATGAGGTTGTCTTCCTTGATACCAGAGGAGGAAAATCAGGCCCCTGCCTCAGGAATCTTCCTTACTCTTCTGTGTGTCATGTGTTTGACATTACACAAGGAGGTAAGCTCTGTAGCAGGTATAACTTAGGTTACTCCTTCCAAGATGGCTGTCACCCCCTGCATTTGTGGGCTGTGTTTGAACATCAAATGTGTTCTGTACTGAAGCCCTCTAGGAAACTGTAACATCATCCTGTGTTACAGTATTCCCGAATCATTTGTCCCGGAAGCAACAGTTTTCCCTCCTTCATCTCATTGCTGCTGTTGGTGCTCTTGGTTCAGGCTGCCTGCTGCACAGAGCAGACACCATGGTTCATAGAGACTCTTCTGTAAACTGCCATCTCAAATGCTGATACAGGGGCATGACACTTCAGGGAAGGAGCTGCAGGTCTGCTTCCCTTCTGGACAGTTCATCACCGTGTATGTAACTCTCTAGAGTTAATTTATATTATGGGAAATCACCACCCATTATGAAATAATCTACTTCATTATGTTACCATTTAGTTTATTCTTTACACTGAAAATTGGGCTGTTGCTTGATTTTTTCCCCCTTGGACTATAAAGTAATATGGATTTTTTAACTTTTCTGAAAGAAAGAAAGCAAATGAACAAGCAAAAATAACAAAACCAACAACCACTGTTGCTTGAAGGTTAGCCGGCAACATTTATTCTCAAAATGTTTTAGCCCAGGGATGGGCACTAAGCATGGCTAGAATCTGGAGTTAGGTGGGGCTTGAATCCAAGTGCTTTACTGGTGTCGTGTCCTCATCCAAAGGACTGATGTCCCCAAACTTCCCAGCTTATACCTTAAACCCATCATGCCCTGCATATACTATTTCTTTCTATATATACACACACTTAAGATAAATTTTAATTATAAATTAGGCAGCCAATAGGATGTTGGCAGTAAGATAGAACAATTACAACATACTGTAATAAAAATTTTATGTGCATGTAGTCCCTCTCAAAGTACTTCACCATACTTATCACCTTTCACGTGCTGATATGAGATGGTTCAGTGCCTCTGTGATGAGACAAATGATTCAGGCCTTTGTGACACACTTGACCTGCCACACGAGGATTACTATAACACTGTGGTGGTGGATCTTCTATCCACATCACTGAGACAGCTGCTAAGTGACTCCCGGGTGGGGGTAGCATAGACAGTGTGGGAATGCTGGACTTAGGATGATTTGTGTCCAGTGGGAGGGAGCAGGACATTTGATATGTCATTGCATACTCAGAATGGAACAATTAAAGATCTGTGAATCCTTTGTTTTTTGGAAATTTCTGCCTAGGCTTTCAGACTTCAGATGACTCCAGGTAACGGAAAGAGTGGAAAATGAAACCATGAATAAGGGTGTATCCAGGGTGGATTTAGCTACTTTTGTGTTGCTGTGAGAAGATGCCATGACCAAGGTAACCTATAAAAGCAATAGTTTAACCAGGAACTAATGATCTTTGAGGGTTAGAGTCCATGATGGCAGGACAAAGGAGTGACAGTGGGAACAGCTGAGAGCTCGTATCTTGATTTGAAAGTTGGAGGGATGGAGGGAGAAATAGGGGGAAGGGAAGAATGAGAGAGAGAGAGAGAGAGAGAGAGAGAGAGAGAGAGAGAGAAAGATTGGGAATGGCCTGAGTCTTTTGAAACCTCAAAGTCTACCCCCAGTAACACACCCACACCAACAAGGTCACACCTCCTAATCCTTCCCAAACAGTTCCACCAACTGAGAACTAAGTATTCAAACACATGACTCTGGTGGGCATTCTCACTCAAGATACCACAAGAAGTCTGGACAAAATCCTGCCTTCATCTCTGTCCTCCATGAGTTTCATGTCCCTGTGAAAGGGATGAGGAATAGTGCAAGTATCTGAGACTGGATGGTCCCATCAAGTGACAGCTGTTTTGTCACTACCTGCCCCTTGGCTTTCTCTGATGGGGTTCCCTACAAGAACTGAAACACCAGCTGTAGGTTGAAGATGAAGAAGCAGGAGACAAAGCAAAGTGATACCCAGGTGTGCTGGCATTTGGCAAAGCTGCTTATAACAATAAGTTATCCATACCAAATAAGTGTGCTGTGAGTAGCCGTTTGCTTTCAGAAAGAGGCCCGCTAAGCTGTGGATCTCACTGAGCCACTGAAAACATGACTCCATTTTCATGCCTCCAGGTACTTTATTCCAGGGCATGGTTTTGACTCAGATGAGACAGGACTTCTCTTGAAAAGTAAATATTTAAGGTAGAGGTCGGAGTGTTGCTAGCCCCAGAGAAGAGACTGAAGAGCAGAAGGAAGGAAGGCAGAGGAGCAGTCCTGAGAAAGGGTCACCTTTGGGGCCAGCAGAAGTTGCAGACATGCCACCAACAGGAATGCAATGGGATTGGAGAGGAAGGAGGAAGGCCTTATGGGTTGGACAAGAAATCCCACATGCAAGTAGTTAAAATATTGCTCATTTCTATTATATCATGAGAAAAATGACAGTGACCAGAGCTGCCTGGATTAGGGAAAATGCTGTAATTCCATCTTGGGGCTTCTGGTGAGTTGAGCTGTGGGTCTGTGGTTTATGATGTCACCAGAAGCCCCAGCTGGAATTACAGCCTTCCAATTTACAATGGAATAAGTGGGGAGATGAGGACTCTCCTTGCCGCTCTCGAACATGGCAAGGACCAAGGCCGAGTTGTGCTCTGGAGGTCATGACCTGCATGTGTCCTCTCTCCTGGTAATGGGTCATCACTTTTGGTAAAACGATTTCCCGCTCTGACCTCTGACCCCTCTGTCCCCGGTTCCTTATCGTCCCTCCTCATCTCCCTAAGTTGCATAGCTTGAATTTTCTCATAATTTATTTATAAGTTAGCCAGATTCCTCTGACCTTCATACCAATTTGGCCCATGTGTAAGCCTTCCCACCTCAAATCTTAGACTTCTGACTTTTGCAGCGAAACCCTGCTGGAAGCTGGATGTCCTCTGTCTGTTCTGACCAGCCTTGCCTTCTGCAACCCTCAGCCTGGTGGAGTGAGGCTGTGGTGTGGCTCTTCTAGCCATCCAGCCTCAGCCCACCAGCTGTTCCCCGGCGCCCTTGGTAGCAGCAGTGTTACTACACCCCTGTCTTCCGTTTAACAAGGGATTGTGAGCCTTCCTTTGTTCACCAGTCTGTAACAACACCTTCGAAACAGACAGCATATGTCAGTATTAGGTGGGATCTGAGGACAGAGAAGCAACTTCATGTGGCCTCTGCCCACCCTCCTGCTATACTCTAGGGTGTCAGAGGAGTAAGGGTGGGCCCATTCAGGCCCAATACCTGAACTCCGATTCTGCCATCCTGGGTCTTCAGTGGGCGACTTCAGCAAGGTCTACTTTTGGAGGTGTCTCTCCACAGCAATAGAACAATAACTAAGACAGGATCTCTGGGGTCCCTTTTAAGAAACTTTTAATTTAAAAAAATTGTATGAGTGTGTATATGTGTGTATGTGTATGTGTGTGTTTGTGTGTGCACCACATGCATGAAGTGCTTGTGGAGGCCAGAAGAGGGTATCAGTTCACTGGAACTGGGGTTACAGGTATGTTATGAGCTGTCCAGCGTGGGTGCTGTGTGTTGGGTACTGGGAACTGATCCTGGGTCTTCTACAGGGAAATTGAGTGTTCTTAACTACTGAGTTCCATAGGTCTCTTTTATAAAGGTACCAAACCCACTCATGAGCGTTGTTTCCTCATGACCTAATCACCCCAAAGTCCCACCTCCTGATGCTATCTCACTGAGAGTTAGGAGGGACAAGAGCATTCAGTTCATAACAAAGAGTTTTATTGCTATCGATTTCCTTAATGCGCTTGTTTGGGAGCCTAGGAGCACATGGGGGACTGGACTCTATTTATCTTGCTATCTGTGCTAGTGAAGGAAGAAGCTCCAAGAAGCTCCGTGAGAGTCTTTAGAACATGATTTCTAAGCACCTCCAGTGCCCTGATGTGGGCCACTGCTCTTTAAATGGAACTGCCTCAGCCTGCACCAGTCTGTCACCTGAGCTCACACAGCTCTGTCCTCTTGGTGCCCTTTTCTGCCAGTAGGAACATTGAATCCCAGAGCTTTTTGTTACCCGCTGCCACACCTCTGAGGATTCTCAGTAGCCCTGTTTGATGAAAGTCAGGGTCTGTCCAGACTCCTAGGCTGCCATTTCTAGAACATTTCCCAGGTTCAGCTGCTGTCACATGCCGTTGGGTTTTAGAAGGGGCTAATTGTTTAAAAGTATTTGCTGTCTTTTAAAAAGGTTATATTTTTTAGTTGGATCACAAGGTAGTAAGGTTCCACATGGCTTTTGTATGCACACCCCTCCCATCCCCCTTCCCCCTGGCTCTCTCCCATCTTCCCCCTCCTCTCCTTCAGGGGATCACAAGAGAAAAAAGGCACAAATATTAGAAAGGAATTTGTAAGGAGGAAGGCATGTTAGTAGAGTTGGGAGGGAGATGAACAGGGAGGGGGTGAGAGCAGTTGGAATGTACTATATACATATCTGAAATTATCAAAGAATAAATTTAATTCACTTAGAGAAAAACATCATTCTCTCTGGAAATCTAAGCTGGGGCATGTTGCTGCAGAAGATTGAGAAAAAAAGTTTTCTTTTTGTTAGGCAGTGTCTTCCATTAGCCCAAGCTGGCCTTGAATTGCAAGCATCCTCTTGCCTCAGCCTTCAGAATATTTTTAATTACACAATTCATATATATACTTAGAAATTACTCAGTAACTATCATCTAATTTCTTGTTCTCTGCAAAAGCTGAGAGGCACAGTGCCAGGCATTTATTTCTCTAGGGCTTTAGGAATTATTTATTATTTATATGAAATTCTGTGGTATAGGTGGTCCCACATTCAATGGCTATCTGTAGCCTTTCCTTATTTTCCTTTGAGTTGTGTCTTTGGGGTTCTTTTTACACCCACTGCACGTGGTTGTTTCATTCTTTTCTCAGGAGGGTTTTTTTATTTTTATTTTTAATTTTTGTGGCCCTAAATTCTGAGTCCAGACTCTTGTGCTTAGGACCTTGTTCTAACCACTGAGCTACCTCCATAGCATTTTTTTTTCCTTTTTGAGACAGGGTTTCTCTGTGCAGCCCTGGTTGTCCTGGAACTCACTCTGTGGACCAGGCTGTCCTGGAACTCAGAGATCCACCTGCCTCTGCCTACTGAGCACTCAGATTAAAGGCGTGCGCCACCACTGTCCTGCTCACAGCATCCATTTTTGACTCCAGTTTTTGTTTTTGTTTTTTTCAGCCGGAAACAACATATTTTGAAGCAGAAAAGTTGCAAAAACTACAAAGAGTTCAAGAACTGGGCAAACACCTATCCTGGCTCATTTTATTACCAGCTTGGCAGAGCCTGCAGTCACTGGGAAGAGGAACTCAACTGAAAAGTTACTGAGATCAGACTGGCCTGTGACTGTGTCTGGGTGGGGCACTGTCTTAATGCCAATTAATGTGGGAGGGTCTAGCCCACTGTGGGCAGTGGCATCCCTATGTGGCCCTGGGCTGCATGAAGAGCTAGCTGAGCATAGCCAGTGAGGTGAGCCTGTAGGCAGAGTTCCTCCCTGGTTTCTGCTTCGAGTTCCTGATTGAGTCTATATACCCCCACTTCTCTCTGTGATGGGCCGTGACCTGGAACTGTAATCTGGAATAAATATTTTTTTTCCTTAAGTTGTTTTTGATCATGATTTTTATCACATCAACAGGTAACAACAGATATGTATATGTATATGCATATGTATATACATATTTTATGAACATAAAAATTAAGATTTCTTTTTTGAATGTTTGAAAATGTGGCATATACTATGTCCTTTCACCGCTAAATACTTGAATATTCTCTAAGCCAGACATAGAAGTCAACAAGTCTTAGTTTAGTTTTGATACACTCTTCTTAGCGAAACTTCTATTTGTTTACCTTTGTACAGGGTTGAAATATATAGCTTAGGCTGGCCTGACACTTACTATGTAGCCCTGGTTGACCTCAAATTCATAGTGATCCTCCTGCCTCTGCTTCTCAACTGGTGGGATTACAGATGTAAGTCATCGCATCTAGCTAATCTGCTATTTATGGTTCAGTCTGCTATTCATAGTCAGTTACTCAAAATAGTATTGTTGATAGATAGCACTTTTCTCCAAAATCCAGGATCCAGTCTAGGATCAAAGATCCTGGTTAGTTGTCATATTTCCTACAACTATTAATATGTCTTTGCATTTTATGATGCTGACACTTTTAAAGACTATAACTTAATGAAATCAAAGCCTTTATTTCTAAAATGATTTATTTTTATTTTATATACATTGATGTTTTGCCGGCATGCATGTCTGTGTCAGGATGTTAGATCCCTAGGAACTGGGTTACAGACAGTTGTGAATTGCCCTGTGGGTGCCGGGAATTGAACCCAGTCCTCTGGAAGAGTAGCCAGTGCTTGTAACCACCAAGCCATCTCTCCAGCCCCTAGAATCTGAGCCTTTTATGTTGTGTTTTCTCGTGATTGGGTTAATTTCTATTGATTGGAGTCAAGGTGCTCTGAGGATGGAGTGATGGCTCAGTCATTAAGACAACTTGCTCTTACAGGGGACCTGGCTGTGGTTCCCAGCACTTACACAGTAGCCCACAACCTCTTCCAGCTCCAGGTCAGCCCTTTTCTGACTTCCATTGGCATCAGGCATTCAAAGGGTGCACATACATACATACATACATACGTACATACATACAGGCAAAACACTCATGCTTAAAATAAGATAAAATAGAATAAAATAAAAAATCTAAAGTCAAGGTGCACATTAAATCCAGAACACTGTACAGGCAATGAGTCCCCAGGCCACCACATCTGCATGGTCAGTAGGGCCAGCTGCTCTTCAGTGGTGACGCTAATGTTGATTCTGTTAAAGGTCACATGATAGGTGTCGTCTGATTTGTCTTCTATTAAGACACTGCTTTTTTTTTTTTTTTATTTGAAAATAACATCCGCTCTGCTAGAAGCCACCAGACACCATGCAAATAGCTAGCTCCTCGCCAACAGTTTTCTCAGGCTTGGCATGTATGGATGAGTCTTGCTTAAGCCAACCATTTTCACAATTGTTGTAGAGTAATAATTTTTGCATCCATAGTAATTCCTCCAGGTATGCCAGTGGTCTTGGCACTGTTTTTTCCTCTGTGTATTTGTTTGTTGATTTATTATGGATCCATAGGTTCTAGAACATAAATGGACTAGAACTTACTATGGTTATTTCCTGGTATCTGTGGGAAGGTGGTTCCGGGATTCCCTGAGATATCAGCTTCTTATAACATGGCATGGGATCTGTATCTCCTCCTTGCTCATTCTGAGCTTTAGACCATCTCTAGATCACTTATAAAACCCAACAATATAGAAATGCTATATGAATGACTGGTATACTGTGTGTTTTAGAGAGTCATGATGAGGAAAATAGATCTCTTTGTGCTCAGTACAGGAGCAGCTTCTTTTCCCTGAGACTTTACCCCTAAGGCCTGTGGAATCTACAGATGTGAGACTCATGGGGGAAGAATGCACTTCCCTTTTTTATTTTGGAGCTCCGTGTTCTATATTTGGCCAATGGGAGTCCCTTCTGTTATCCCTGTGACACTGCCATAGGTTTTGAGTGTTTCTTTACTTCTGGCATTACAAAATGTTCCAGGCTTATCTTGTACTTCCTGGTCCCAGGCCTGAAGTCAGCCATTCCTCTAAGGAGTCCTGGATTTCTTTAGTAGGGAGCAGTATTGCAGAACATAATCTGCCTGCTAGTGTGCACATTGCAACTCGGTCTCTGGGATTTTCTACTATATCCTTTGTAGCTATTACTCTTCTAGATGTCTGGTAGGATGGCTGTGTACTTACGGACATACTGATAGATGTTGCCATTGCTTTCAACTTATTCCTATTCCAAGAAAGTCTCAGCGACCACTCCGGTGCACACTCCTTTGGTATCTGTAGCTGACTATGTGGGATTTCTCGATCATGAGGTATGTATTCAAAATTTTACTTGACATTGCTCTCTGATTCTGTGAGGTGGCTCCACCGGTTTAAACACTGACAGACAGGGTAGGAGAGCATCTTCTTATAGCCTCTCAGGCATTTTGCTTTTTTACACAGTGTGAGCAGTGCAAAAGGCCACTCGTCTTCACTGGAATGGGCACAGCTCTGTAAAGCACGTCGCCGTGCAGCTGGTCCTTACAAGACCAGAAGGTATTTGGGAAACAGGTAAAATGTGGACTGTGGTTCGTTTGTGAAGGAAGGGTGCAAACCACAGACGGTGGGTGGCTGTCCACTTCATGTCCCCCTGTGGGTGGGTCTTTTGTTCTGTCTTGGGGCTACTCTCTCACGGTCTTCCCTATGCAACCCAAAGAGGCCTTTGGAGGTGGGAGGGTGACTCTTGGGTTTCTCCTGAAGGTCATATCAGAGTTCACATTAACAGTTCCTGTCAACTCAAATTTTATCAGGGCTGAAGTAAATATTTTACTTTATTTAGATATGGTCTCTATATAGACCAGACTGACCTTGAACTCACAGAGATCCACCTACTTCTGCCTCCTGGGTGCTGGGATTAAAGTATACACCACCATGCCCAGCTTCACTGTTACTTTAGACAAGGCCTTCCTAGCCTCCAGCCTGGATTCCTCTTGCCACAGTCTCCCAAGTGCTCAGATTACAATCCTGTACCACCATGCTTAGCCCACATGCTTTTTCTTAAAGAAATCATTCCAACGTAGCTCACCAAACTCTATCTGGTGAGAGTGGAGCCTGCGCAGGAAAGAACACAGTGTGAATGGCCGCAGATGGAACCCAGCAGGTCACAGAGAGTATTGATATCAAGACCAAATGTGGCTCCACAGAGGCCTGGAAAGGAATAAGGACAGCAATTAGGACAGGCAGGAAGGTGGATGGGGTCTTGGCCGTGTCCTGTAAGAGAGGTACATGGAGTCATCCTCTGAGATGTCAGTTCACAGCCAAGGGGCCTTGTCTGTGGGAGGAACAAGCAAAGAGCATGAGGGATTGAAGTCACAAGCTTGGAGTTTCCTGGTCATTCACAACTGGGATTTGCTGGGGTATGGGGGCACAGTTGGGATGGTCCCTTTCTCTTAGATAAGGGCAAGGATTTGAGGACTGCTTCTTATAGCTTTCTGTGCTGGAATCTAGCTAGGTCATGGTCCAATGGTGCAGTTCAGGTCAGCTGCCCACACAGATACTGCCTTGCCTCTCACGTCCACCTGAGCCTTCTGCTGGGGGAGAGGGCTTTTAGGTAGCAGCCAATAAACTTAGGAAAATGGTGAGCTGGAATCTCAGTGTTGACACCCACACCATCTCAAGCAGTGAAATGGGTATTTCTTTCTTACTTCCTTTCCAACATTCCAGCATGAGAACATTTTAATCCACAGAAAAGTTGAAAACACAATCCAATAATTCAACACTAGGTTACCCATCACATCTAATTCAGCATTTTATCCTGTTTTTTTTTTTGTAGATGTACACTTATGCACATGCGTACTACATATCTATGCATGGGTACAGTACCTACATACCTATGTATTTTTCTTTTGGTTAAACCTTTAAAAAACCCATATATTGCCGGGCAGTGGTGGCGCACGCCTTTAATCCCAGCGCTTGGGAGGCAGAGGCAGGCGGATCTCTGTGAGTTCGAGGCCAGCCTGGTCTACAAAGCGAGTCCAGGACAGCCAGAGCTGTTATACAGAGAAACCCTGTCTCGAAAAACCAAAAAAAAAAAAAAAACCAAAACAAACAAACAGAAAAAAACCCCATATATCATTATATGTTTTGAAGGCAGAAACTCTGCATATAATTTAGGTGGAGAGATAAGATGCCCCTTATCTGCAAGGTCCCTTGTCGGTTCCAGAGACTATAGACAGAACTCAGTCCTGCATGGACTGTTTTTCTTTCTATACATACATGCCTATGATAAAGTTAAATTGATAAATTAGGCCCTGTAAGAGATGACTAATAATAAAATAGAAAAATATTTACAATATTCCATAATAATAATAATAATAATACTAGGCAGTATCTCTTGAGAGGGACAAACATTAATACTTTTGATTTCTTTTTTTAAAAAACCTTGTCTGATCGTAACTACATACTGTGTGTGTGGACTACTGTTATGAGCGTTAAAGTAGGTATAAAGCTGTGACCCAGACAACTGGCCGAGTCAAAGGAATCCCTAAATAAACCAAGAAGGGAGTAATTATTAAGAAATGGCTACCATCCCAAGAGCTGCAAGAACAGCTCAAGTGGCTGGCAAAAGCAAAAGTGATTACTTTGAGGGGATCCGAGTTGTTCTAAGTGTGTCCTTGCAGCCGGGGATGGGACCTGAGTGATCTCAGAGGTGGGGGTGGTGACTCAACAGCTGGATACAGCTGTTGCTTCAGCCAAGTGCTGCAGCCACCAGGGAGGGCAGGTTACTGCTGAGGACAGAACAGGGGCTGGAGGTGACAGGAAGCAGCGAGTGTTTGTCTCCCTAGCCTGGCACTCCCCCACAACATTCCTCTTTGGCAAAATTTGGGACTTGTGGATCCCGGCCTGGGAGTGCAGAAGAGCCTGTCTGTCTGTAGAAGAGCCTGTCTCTTGCAGAGACTGGGGGCATGGTCCCGCAAATGCTCAAGTCCCTTGTATGAAATGTTGTAGTATTCATTTTCAACCTATAACATCCTCCCATGTGCTCTAAACCCTTTTTAGATGACCTCTTCTGCCTAGTGCTGTGTAAATGCTGTGTAAGTAGCTGCTGTACCATATAGTTTAGGGAATAACAAAAGCCTGTACCTATCCACTGCAAACACTTGGCCAGTCTGCTATAGATTGAACCCACAGACCTGGGCCTACGAAAGCCAGCATTACAGGAGGGTGAGCCTGGAGCAGGAAAACAGTATTTTAGTAAGTGGGAGAGAGTCTAAACTAAGAATGTTGTCCTACACACGCAGCATTACCCTGACTGAGCAAGGGGCATCCCCTAGAATTGTCTAGTCGCTGTTATCATTTTCCTCAGATGTTTTTGTGGTTTAGATTTGAGTTTTTCAGGGATTAGAATTCAGTCACGTTTTCTCCACTGCATTTACCTGATTTTACCCCTTTAGCCTTTATTATTCTAGAACAGTCTACGCATCCCCCTCCCTTTTAAAAGCTTATAAGAGATCGGAGCAGTCAAGTTCTACAAAGTCCCACATTCTGAGGATTTGACTGTTCATGACAGTTGAAAAAAAAAAAAAACCTGTAGCTTCATTTACTTTTTTATTTATCCCCGATAATTCCTGTAACCTAGAAGTTTCGTTTACATTGATCAGATCTCTTCAGTTTTTGTCAAGAAGACAGGTCCACCATGACTTAAGGCAGGGTTGTATCTGGGCAACTCCACTGTTCGTTGAAACATGCCAAGTTGAAGGTACATTGTATATGTGCAGCCTCCTGAAGACCTCGGCTGGGCGTCACAGCTCTCTCCGAGGGGGGTCTTGGTTGTCTGCCACAGTGATGCGCAGCTGAGGAGGGAGCTGTGGCTTGTGGCTACTGCACAGCATCAAGGAGGGAGTGTCCCAGTGTGTGTCACTAGCCCAAGAAAAGGCCAAAGGGCGACATTCGAAGCATAGCTGTCACCGAGTCACCGAGTGTGTGTCATTGACACAGCACCAGGGAGCTGAAACGTTGCCAAGTGAGTCGCCCTAAGTCGGACATTGTGCTTCAGAGAAGATACACTCACTTCTGTATTCATTTTAGCAAAGGAGTCGTGATATGATCTTTGAAGATTCCAACTTCAGACACACCTCATTACCTTAGCAACAAGGGCCAGAAGAGTCTCAGAATTTCACAGGCCTGAGGCTAGTGCTGGCAGAGCTTGCCCTGGTTCAGTCCCCATGTGCTATGCCCTCCTATGCCGTCCCGTGTGCCCTTGGAGGGTGTTCTGGACTTAGTGCCGGAGTCTCTGCTGGTAGAAGCTGTTTTATTGCAGGAAAGTCCTGCCTCCCAGGCAGAGTGGGCTTCACTGCTGCCCTGGGCCTGCTGGGCTGGGTTCTCCCACTGCCTCTGACCTCTTTGCTGGTGTGTGGTGGGAACTTTGCCTACTTGTGAAACAGAGGGACCTTTCTCCGCTCACTCCTCTCTCACTCTTGGTCTATGTGCACATACTTGTGTGTGTGTGTGTGTGTGTGTGTGTGTGTGTGTGTGTGTGTGTGT